>CAJHNH020000603.1:0-17500 GCA_905116865.2 Candidula unifasciata
TCTGCTGCCTGTGTGGTCGGGGGTAGGGGGCTCCTGCGCCCGACAGGGGCGACTTTCGGTTGTGAGGTTGCCTCGACAGGGCCTCATCGGAAGATGTGGCGTCTTGGGGTGTGGCTGAAGTCTCATAGGGACGGCAGTCAAAGCTGGCATTGTCTGCACCGTAGGGGCTGGGTGCGACGTCAGGAGCAGTCTCCTTGTTCGCCGAAGTAGCTCTGGTGTCCCGGCGCTGGACCGGATTCTTTTTGCCACGGGCCATAGTGGATGTGGCTGGCAAAGGCTGTTCTGATCGGGCTGCTGTTTTGTGATTGCTAGGTCCTTCGGAGTCGGCAAGGCATTGTTAGAGTATCCTAAAAAAGGACGCCCAAGCGTGCTTTCTCCTTAGTTCCCTAGACAATCGTTCAAAAAACTGGCTGGTATGACTGGCTCTTCAACAATGATGTGCTCCCGGGCCGCTAATAACCACCCGCCCACACGAATAAACGATAGCGTAGTCGAGCCAAAACTCAGCCGAATATCAAGCGAGTTCTGACCAGTATCTAGCTATCGATAATCTGGCTACGAATGGATAGTTAGCAAGCTAACGAGAGACACACGTGGCTGTATCGGGCGGTAGAGCGAGCGAAGCAGCTCACTATGTTGTTACATAACAGTTACACCCATCAAAATACTATAATGTCTCGGTTGCCTGTATGTAGATACAGGCTATAAACCATCTTTGCGTTGTGCAAGTATATAATCAGTTTTCAGGAGCAGGGCCCTGTCAGCGTGGTGTAGTATTGTAGGATATCCCATTGTTTGCAGGTGTGGTACAGAGGACAATGTGTTTGTTAATATCTGGCATACAACAGTAAAAAATGCCAAGGATCCATCATAGAGACACATTGCCAACCTTTCCCCACTAAGCACAAAGCCTCACAAGAAATAACAATACCATTAAACTTATCAAAAGTCACTATTGTGCATTTTTTAGCAGGACTAGTTGGTTCATCCCTGTCCCCTTTATATGTCACCTCAAGAGAGTGTGGATTTACTTGGTGAGCTGATTTCTTTGAAGATATCTTCATTGCCTTTTTATCTGCCTATGATGTTCTCTTCATTGCTTTGTGTAAAAAAAAATTAAACAAAAACCACAATTCAATATCTGTAATTTATAGTTAATGTCTCAGCTTCACTGCAAATGGGCCACCCAATAATTACTCCATTCCTGTGCCCTTGAAAATCACATGAAATGTTTTGCAGCGCGCAATTCAAACAGTAATTGACAAAACATGTATTCTAACCAGAAGCCGAAAACCTGCGCATACACTCAGTAGCGCCAGATCATCGGCATACATAACAGCTTGAACTCCATTACAGAGGGTTGATTTTATGTCGTTCAGTGATATCCATTCATATTAATTCTGTTATTCATTCATTCTTTTGTCGCCTAACTGATATTAACATACCTCTACTGTTAATAAGCCTTTACTATTTCGATTGTTTTACATCTGAGTGAATTGACTGTAAACTGTCGGACCATACACAAAAGTTATCATTTGTTTATCCAGCTTCTTAAGAAATTACACACTGTTTATTTTTTGTTTAACCCTGGTTATTTTGCTCTAAAAATTAACCTCCGCCGTTTCGGTTACTGTCTTCTTACTTCTTTCTGTCGACCCCAGCAATAAATTACAACCTTGACACGCCTTATGTTGACCTCTGACACCGGACCGACAGATGTCAGATAATTGTTCTCTGGCGGGATTCTCTGGTCTGAACCCTATCATTAGCTTCCGGACTGTCCTCCAAACAAATGTATCGGGTTTGATTCCAGCTGATCCTCCCATTTCCTCTCCTATTCATTGGTCTGTGAGCCTGGTTTGTATGTGTCTGTTGTCTGAGGTTCAGTGTTTGCTAGAGGACGGGCAGTGCAATTGTTGGCACTTGCGCAATGATAGAATAGTTGCTGCTAGTGACATTGTCCGTCATTTCACCCATCCTTCCTTCCTTTCATCATCCATCCAACGACCCATCCATCTATCCATCCCTCCATGCATCCATCCACTCATCCACCCATACATCCACCCATACATCCACCCATCCCTCCATCTATCCATGCATCCATAAACGAACCCATCCATCCACGAACCCATCCATCCATCCATCGGTTCATTCATTCATCCGACCGCTAATCCTTCCATCAGTCCATTCACACATAGATCCATCCATCCATTCACCTGTTTATCCATTTACCCGTCTTCTAATCCATCCATCCTTCTTTAAATCCATAAAAATATTCAATCTATCCATCCATTATTACATCCACCTATTCATTCATTCATCCGCCCGCGAATCCTTCCATAAATCTACCCCTTCATCCATAGATAAACCCCTCTATCCACTTGTTCATCCATTTACCCGTCTGCTAATCCATCCATTCATCCATCCATCTGTCCCCCCCTCCATCCACACACCAGTCTCTCTTTCTGTCTGTCAGCCTGTCTCTGCCCACACTGTTGCTCTAGTTCTTCTTCTTCTTTTTCTTCTTCTTCTTCTTCTTCTTCTTCTTCTTCTTCTTCTTCTTCTTCTTCTTCTTCTTCTTCTTCTTTTTCTTCTTCTTCTTCTTCTTCTTCTTCTTCTTCTTCTTCTTCTTCTTCTTCTTCTTCTTCTTCTTCTTCTTCTTCTTCTTCTTCTTCTTCTTCTTCTTCTACTTCTTCTTCTTCGCGTTCACCGGCTGTAAACTTCGTCGGAAAATTCTGGTTGTTCGTCCACCTCTGGACTTGAGTCTTGTTCTAGAACATGAGTGTTGCGTGCACATCCGTTTAATAGATCAGACAATACTATGCAGATTGTTGGTTTACAAATCAAAAGCAGAATTATTTCTTCCTACCAGTTGCTACTAGCACTTTTCCGTCTGTTCAGACGATAGTGTTATATCAATGGTTCTCAACCTTCCTAAGTGGCGACCCTTTAATACAGTCCCTCATCTTGTGGTGAACCCCTAACCATACAATTATTTTCATTGCTACTTTATAACTTCAATTAATTTGTGTTTTCCGATGGGCTTTGGCGACCCCTGTGAAGGATCGTTCGACCCACAAAAGGGTCGCGACCTTTAGGTTGAGAACCACTGTGTTATATTGTACTATCTATTCAAGTGGCCCGCGGAGGCCTAGCAAGTGGCCCGCAGATCACTGCCTGTATTATATTATTGATCTTTCTAAGCTGGGGTTCGAGCCTCCGGTCGGTGATGATCCCCATGTTAACATTTATGGCCCCTGGGTAAACTCAGTTTAGGGAAGGCATGCGAATTACAGCCCATGGCGTGTGTGACCATCAAGACCTGCTCGCGTTGACAAGTCTGTCATAGTTACAGTATCGAATTATCCCATGTTTGGGTTCCAGTGACCCATTGCAAGGAAAACAAGAACAGAACCACGGCCTCCCCAAAAAAGCTTGTCGTAAGAGTCGCCTAACTGGGGGAGGGGGAGAGGGAGGGGGGTCATGAGTGCATCCACTTTAGAGAGACCGGGAACCAACAGTGTGCATACAGATGGGTCAGATGTGTAAAACAGATGTGGACGCAACACGGGTTAGGAAACAAAACTGAAGTCCTGACGTGGAAGAATACCCCAAACTTACCAAAAGGAGTTTACAGCCGATGAACGCGAAGAAGAAGAAAGAAGGAAGAATGGGATTAAAATTCGGACCAGTGTTGCCAGTATCGCCATGTTTTAAGTTGCTCTTTCCCAGACAGACAACACTTGCCCTCTACAATCACGTTCTCTATTATTTGATTGGAATGGTTTGGTTTACACAACGCATCAACATCATAGCACAAGGGTAGTAACCCATAAGTCCTTCGTTCTACTTCTTCTAACCCAAGCCTGAAGATTCTCAGCGCAGTGCACGAACTCCGCAGATCAGGCGAGGATCCTGAAATATTTTGGGTTGATTTTTAACTCTAAATTTATTTTGCCCGGGCAGCGCCGTTAGGCTACTCTTTTCGATTTTATACTGCCAAGGGATTTTTTTAACGTGGGCAACAATAGGTAGTCGTAGAAGCAACAGCAGCGGTAGTCAAGTAAGGAGGGGTAGAAGAAAAAGAAAAAAAGAAGAAGAAGAAGAAGAAGAAGAAGAAGAAGAAGAAGAAGAACAACAACAACAACAAGAACAAGAAGAAAGTAAGAAGAAGAAGTAGTAGTAGTAGTAGTAGTAGTAGTAGTAGTAGTAGTAGTAGTAGTAGCAGCAGCAGCAGCAGCAGCAGCAACAGTAGTAGTAGTAGTAGTAGTAGTAGTAGTAGTAGTAGTAGTAGTAGTAGTAGTAGTAGTAGTAGTAGTAGTAGTAGTAGTAGTAGTAGTAGTAGTAGTAGTAGTAATGGCAGCAGCAGTAGAGTAAGAAGAAGAAGAAGAAGAAGAAGAAGAAGTAGTAGTAGTAGTAGTAGTAGTAGTAGTAGTAGTAGTAGTAGTAGTAGTAGTAGTAGTAGTAGTAGTAGTAGTAGTAGTAGTAGTAGTAGTAGTAGTTGTTATTGTTGTTGTTGTTGTTTTTATTGTAGTAGTAGAAGTAGTAGTAGTAGCAGTAGTGGTAGAAATAGTAGCAGCAGTAGTGGTGCTGGTGGTGGTGGTAAAGAAAGCAAAAGAAGAAGATGAGGAGAAGCAGCAGCAGAAGACGAAGAAGAAGAAGATGAAGTTGAACTGTTGCTAGTCACATGACCAAAATAAACTGCCAACTCGACATTTCCCTCATGTTTGTGTGGGACATGGTCACTTATAACACTGTCGACTAATCGTTTCAGTGTCCATCCATTCACCGTGGTATTTAGCATATTTTTAAATGCTTTCTATCATCATAACACCCTTAGGCGCTCAACTCCGAACGTAGAAGGTTAGTTTGTGTCTTCAGTCTCCTCCTTCTGTTCCACCTTCTAACTCCCACTACCTCCCCTTTCCTCCCACCGCACCTCCTTACGTTCCCACCATCATCAGAATTGTCTGTAAAATCTTCACTCCCGCTCAAAAACATCGGGAAAACAGTCACCAGATAATTTAGACGAAACAACTGACACGAACAAGTTCCAGCATTTGTGGTTTATTTTCCCCGCCCTCTTATCTATTACGGCCGGCCCATTGTCGTCCTTCTTCTATTTTCGCCACTTTACAACCAGACAAATGTCTGGCGTTAGACCACGCCCCTAATGTCACCAATTTCGATCGCTCCAGGCAGACACGCATCGCGTTCCCTAAAGTAACGGACGGCTACAGCTATGAGCCCTGTGAAATTGGGCGGGCCCGTATGTTTCAATGTGATTGACACTGAGTTTTCTAATGCTGGCTTCTCACGACTTTACGGCCCCAGCTTAGTGGTATAGTCAATGACACATCTAGTAAAGTGTGAACCAAGTGTTGTAGCGGACGATGTCGGCTTGGCTGTAACTATGTAATAGGAATATGGCTACCACACTTCTAGGGGTAAGTGCGTTGTTTGTGAGCACTTTCAATCAAATTTTCTTCACGTCGACTTTACTATAGAGATTTGAAGCAGACGGTTTTCTCTGTTAAAACGATCTCTTAGCAGATAATTTGATCACCATTCTGTTGAGCCATCAGATGTGACACAGGGCTTGCTATCGGTTCCTCCATTTTGTTCTATCCTGTGTAATCCTTTCAACATTATGGATGGAGTTCTTCTTCTTCTTCTTCTTCTTCTTCTTCTTCTTCTTCTTCTTCTTCTTCTTCTTCTTCTTCTTCTTCTTCTTCTTCTTCTTCTTCTTCTTCTTCTTCTTCTTCTTCTTCTTCTTCTTCTTCTTCTTCTTCTTCTTCTTCTTCTTCTTCTTCTTCTTCTTCTTCTTCTTCTTCTTCTTCTTTATTATTATTATTACTATTATTATTATTTTTATCGTTATTGTTATTATTATTATTATTTGCATTCATTGGCTGTAAACTCCAGCGGAAAGTTCTGGTTGTTCACCCATCTCTAGACTTTAGTCTTGTTTCAGGACTTGAGTTTTCCGCACATCCGATTTACATACCTGGTTTATTTGTATGTAGACTGTTGAGGCGTCTCAAACGTAGAAGCTTTGTCCATCGGGGGAAAAGACTTAAAAGACAGCATACAACTAATTTACACATGAGAACAACACTGCTGAAACCTACAAAATTCCTGAGCCTTGTGTGTAAGTCAACGTCACAACAATACAGATAATGATTCAGTCAAAAGACTCACGGCCGGAGATAATTCCACTGACCTTCAAACAGGAATAGCTGATCTTAGCATGATTCATGGAACACTACCATGAACAGTCGTGGATACATGATTATAAAGATGGATCAGCAGCAAGTGCGGCTAAACATGGAGTGCTGGCGTCTTTATCACTTAGCCAGACAACCACCGCCACACAAAGTATATACCTGCTGGTGAATTCTGTTCCAAATACACACAAGAAATCCTAGCACTAGAGCAGGCTACCGAAATGTTACGCAACACCAGTTTTGTCTGCTATCAAGTGGTCATCATTACAGATGGGCTACCGGAGCAGAATGTGAACAGGAAGAAAAGGCAGTAACATACTAGGTTAATAAATGGACCGTCTATCAGAAGTGAACAGAATCTGGCCAGAAATGACAACCACTTACTTGACCGGCATGGGCAGGTCGTTATTCTTCGCCTCAGGACAAGTCATAACAAACTTAACAAGCACAGGCTTCAACTAAGTAGTTCACCATTGTACCCTTGCGAGTTGTGTGTGGAGACTACAGAACGTGTCCTACAAGAGTGTCACTTGTACATCCCATTAAGAAGGGAATACTGGCCCACTGAGTCGACACTGTACTCAAAATTGTATGTAACTAAAAGGGAAGTACTAAAAACAGTCAAGTTTATCACAAGAACTTGTTTGTCCGTGTAAATCAGAAAGTGAACACAAAAAGAAGAAACCCCCGTGTGGGTTCCGGGGCCCCATTGTGGGGAAAACAAAAATAGACCCACTGCCTCCCCAAAAGCATGTCGTAAGAGTTGACTAATGGGGAGCTTCCTTTGAAGTCGGAGTGCATCTGCCGGAGAGGCAAGGAACCAACAGTCTGTATTCAAGAGAATGAGATCTGTAAAACTGATGCACACGCAACACTCAGGTTCTGGAGCAGGACTGCATTTCAGTAATGGACGAGCAACCAGAACTTTCCGCCAGAGTGTACAGCTGGTGAACGCGAAGAAGAAGAAGAAGAAGAAGAAGAAGAAGAATATGAGTTATTTTTCGGAATTTCCCAACAATTATCAGATAGGTTTACACTCTTCATTGATGTCTTCACTAGTGATAGTGGATGTCGTTCGGCGATAGTTCTTTGTAGTTAATCTGAGCTTTAAAAAAGGTCTTGCTTTGAGATGTCGGTATACGCAAGAATGGGTCATATTTCATCGAAACAAAAACAATCCAATACAGAGGTTCTGGAAAGGTTACAAATGAAAAGAGAATTACTGAAAGAATTAGAAAAGAGACATTTGAAATACTTTGGCCACATTAAAAGACATAGTACATTTTGAAAAATCATACTGGAGGGAAAGGTCGAAGGCAAGCGAGCAAGAGGTAGGCAACGATTCAATTGGGACGACAGTATCAAGAGTTGGACGGGAGGCAGTCGGAGAGTGTACACTCAGGACAAGAGTCAGAACGTGTTTGAGATCCATTGCAGTCAACCTTCACTGTGAAGACGGTACCTGATTGATAATTATTTTGAGATCCGCTATCTGCTTTCGTCGGCTCTGTGGCTAAGTCGATGCGAACGCCTCGTAATGCCGGGATGCCGGGTTCGATCCCAACTGCGGGCCATGCGCCTTGCGTTGGTTTCGACAGTGGTATCAAGAAAGCCGACCGTCCAGGGGCAATGGCAAACTACTGGACGTTAATTTGCCTAGAGAATCCACACAACAGCCAGGAGCTGTTGGGGTTGGTTCTGCAACGTCCTGTAAAGGGTACGCAACTAACTTACCTGCTTTCAGCTGAGTGTTATTAATCCAAAAGGGTAGTAAAGTTACCAAGTTACTATTTCTTCCAAAACATTTTTTTTCTATTTATATGACGCGATAAATGAGCTTGAGCAAATGATATTTTGAGAGACACTGTCTGCTGTCTGTTGATTTGGGCCATATCCAGTTCCTTATAAAAATCTACTTTATAGAGAATTGTAGCTACACTGGACTTGGACAAGTTATACTGTTTGTCCAGTTGCCTGACTCCTTTCTCATATTTTTCTGCTATCTCTTTATTAATTTCTTGTGTGATTTTCTTCTCTTCTGTCTCAGTTTTAAATGATATATATTCAGTCTTTCATTCATTATCATGTTGTGCCATTCTGTATCCCATAATGCAATTAGTTCAATATCATGGATAGAAGAATCAATTCCAGCAGCTTTAACTTCTCTCAGCATTGGAACTTGGAACTTGGGACTTGGAACTTGGGACTTGAAACTTGGAACTTGGAACTTGGGACTTGGAACTTGGGACTTTGAACTTGGGACTTGGGACTTGGAACTTGGGACTTGGAACTGGAACTTGGAACTGGAACTTGGAACTGGAACTTGGAACTGGAACTTGGAACTGGAACTTGGAACTTGGAACTGGAACTTGGAACTGGAACTTGGAACTGGAACTTGGAACTTGGAACTGGAACTTGGAACTGGAACTTGGAACTGGAACTTGGAACTGGAATTTGGAATTTTGAACTTGGAACTGGAACTGGAACTGGAACTTGGAACTGGAACCTGGAACTGTAACTAGAACTTGAAACTGGAACTTGGAACTGGAACTTGGAACTGGAACTTGGAACTGGAACTTGGAACTGGAACTTGGAACTTGCAACTGGAACTTGGAACTGGAACTTGGACTGGAACTTGGAACTGGAACTTGGAACTGGAACTTGGAACTGGAACTTGGAATTTGGAACTTGGAACTTGGAACTGAAACTTGGAACTTGGAACTGGAACTTGGAACTTGGAATTGGAACTGGAACTGGAACTTGGAACTGGAACTTGGAACTTGGAACTGGAACTTGGAACTGGAACTTGGAACTGGAACTTGGAACTGGAACTTGGAACTGGAACTTGGAACTTGGAAATGGAACTGGAACTTGGAACTTGGAACTGGAACTTGGAACTTGGAAAAAGAAAACAAAAATATCAAACTTTAGTCCTCTTTTAGCCGCCTGAAGGCCTGCTTTATCGAGGACGGTTTCTTTGCTGTCTGAATTCAGTTTGTTTCTTTGTGGCGATCATTTTCGCCTGAGTTTGATTTCTTGCTGCTACAACATGTCTGCTCGTCAGGCTTGGATGGCGTAGTCCGGCTTTTTGCGAGTGGATTTGGCAGCCCTAAGAAGGGGTTTCCTTTGAGCGTCCTCGCCTCCTTAACCAGTTTATTTCCCACTGTATTGCCTGTCTGTTGATTCTCTGCTAGTGTTTTCTCAGGATGTGCCCGATGTGGCGCCATTTTCTCTGTCTTATACATGTGGATACTAGTTGTTGCCCAGACAAGCTCTAACTTCTCCACTCTTTTTTTGAATAAATCCCATTTTATTTTCATCATTTTCCTCAGACATTTGTTTTCAAAAGCGTTTCACGTTCGTTTCAGATCTTTTTGTGGTTTTCCAACATTCCCTTAAAGTGCTACAAGTGCACAGGGGTAAAAGTGAAATAATATTATAACTGAACATACATAACTTGATTTTAAAGACTAAACAATTTATTCCCTGTCTTGTTCAAGCTGGGAGTAGCCGTGGCGAAGCGGCTAAACGTTCGCCGCGGATCGAAAGGTCGTGGGTTCGCTCCCTGGCAGAACCGGACTTTTTTCAAAAATGACCCTGGCTCCCAGGTGGACCCAGCTTTGAGTGGGCACCGGGTGCAGTCCGGGGAAGTAAAGGCTGCCGGCGTGATGTTGACCACATCACCCATCTTGTACCTATTGGTCTATAAATACAGGTCTAGCCCTATATGCCCTATACGCCTAAAGGTGTGGAACAAGGGTCCTTCACTTTTACTTGTTTGAGTTATTTAAATAAAAATTTATTTTTTATCACTTCCTTAACTATCAAGATTACTACCTTAATAAGCAAATCGATCTGTTTGTATAATTACTTTTGTCTCTCGTATGACATTTGCTTGATCTCTTGCTGATGTCTTCAATTTGTGTTTATTTTCATCATTCATTTGTAGCCCAACCCTTATCGACATATTTGCTCAATCATCTGTTTTCCTATGCATGTCAATGCAGTTTTTACTTAGCAGAGCAATATCGTCAGCAAAACCAAGTTCTTCCAACTGTGTGATCTTCACCCTGTCCATGCCGGTGTTTCCAACTGTGTGATCTTCACCCAGTCAATGCCGGTGTTTCCAACTGTGTGATCTTCACCCAGTCAATGCCGGTGTTTCCAACTGTGTGATCTTCACCCAGTCAATGCCGGTGTTTCCAACTGTGTGATCTTCACCCAGTCAATGCCGGTGTTTCCAACTGTGTGATCTTCACCCAGTCAATGCCGGTGTTTCCAACTGTGTGATCTTCACCCAGTCAATGCCGGTGTTTCCAACACCCCATTTTTGCATCACCGAGTCACAGGTTAAGCCAGAAATTAGAAGATATAAAATACATCACTGTTTGACTCTAGTATTCTTCTTCTTTGCGTTCACCAGCTGTAAACTCTGGTGTAAAGTTCTAGTTGTTCGTCAACTTCTGGACTGCAATCCAGTTCCAGAACTTGAGTGTTGCATGTGCATCCGTTTGACAGATCTGACACATTTGTGTGGAGACTGTTGGTTCCTTGCCTCTCAGGCAGATGCACTCCAACTTCGAAGGAAGCTCCCAATTAGTTGACTCTTACGACAAGGGTAGGCAGTGGGTCTGTTCTTGTTTTCCCTATAATAGGGCCCCGGAACCCACACGGGGGACTCCAGTATTAACTTTAAACCCATCATTTATACCAGGGGTTCTCAACCTTCCTAATGCAGCGACCCTTCAATAAAGTCCCTTCATGTTGTGGCGACCCCACAGACAATTATTTTCCTTCATAAATTCAATGAATATGTGTTTTCCGATGCTCTATGGCGACCCATGTGAAAGGGCCCTTCGACCCAAAAATGAGAAGCGACCCGTAGGCTAAGAACCGCTAATTTAAACTAACGTCTGTTCAAAAGGCCCGCTCTGAACTTTGATACATAGTCTTAATAACATTTATTATTTTCATTAGTATACCATAGCATTTCAAAATTATCCATAGTTGAGTTGAGTCAAGAATTGACATCACAGCACTCGGGGCATTCCCATACGTGCTCCGTCCTCATCTTCAACAGCCAGCGCGGAGTTCCAGTAGTGATGGTACCGGTCACAATCTGGTTATATGTCCGTCTTGCCTTTCCTCTGAGTGTAGTGAGCCGGCCAGACCTCTCTGGTTACACCCAGATGCTTTATTCTTTCCGGGTCATAATAATCTTGTTTCTCTACTGATTCTGTTGCTTGTTCTCACAGGGCCTTGACCACATCTGCCTTGTAAAATTACCCATAGTGATGTTCTATATGAACTATCCAAAGCCTTATGAAAGTCTATGTAATGCAAAATAAGGTGTTGTTGTTTTTCATTAAATTCCTCCACACAAAAAAAGTCTCAGAGTAAATATTTGATCTAAACAGCTTCTTCCATGAAGAAAACATGCTCGTTCCCTACCAATTTAATTATGCTGAGAATTATTTTACAAAATGTCTTTTACATTGCTGATAACAAAGTAATTCCTCTCCAGTTGTTGCAGTCAGTAAGACGACCTTTCTTTGGAATTGTAATAATTATTCCTTTCTTCTACTGATCTGGGATTTTTCCTCAGCCCATTTTTTTAATATCTAGAAGCCATGAGTTGTTAACCCTTAGGCTCGGTACTATGGATATCACAACCCTTCTGCCTTGATTCCATCTACCGTAAATCTGGGATAAATGTGACTTTTATGATAACCCCCGGGCGTGAATCCGGACCATACAGAGTTCGTCACCTGGTCGCCACGAAGTCAGGTTTAACCGACTACGCTAGCGAGCCGGCCCCATATTCTATTAAACAAAGGTTTCACTGGGTTTATGGTAACATCGCCTACTGCTTTGAGCAATTCTGCTGTAATATCCTCATCAACTGCTGCATTATTGTTTGCTAATGAATTGATCGACTCTCTAATTTCTATGTTATTTATTTGTACTGCATTTTTTTTTTGGGTCGGCGTCTGTGGCTTAGTCGTTGCGAAAGAACTTTATAATGCCGGGGTGCCGGGTTCAATCCCAGCTGCAGACGATTTATCTTGCGTGGGTTTCGACAGTGGTACCGAGAGCTGACCGTCGAGTGAGCAATGGCAAACTACTTAACGTAACGTTTGCCTTATAAAACCCATAACAGCCCCCCTCACCCCCCTCCCTCCCGAAAAAAAACATTCTAGGGTTGGTTCTGCAACGACCTGTAAGCCAGTTTCAGATGAAATGGAGACCAATGTATTGGACTTCCAAGTTAGAATTCAGTCTCCTAAAGGATTCTTAAACAACCGACTAATCATTCAACAAGCAGAACAACTTTTTAACCTTCCTTTGGGGAACGAAGGAAAGATACACTATGGCCTTGTCTCCGATGCAGCTTGTCGAAGACTGTAGCTTTGCCCGCTTGAACACTGCAAGAGAGTCACATTTACTTCTTGTGAAAATAGTGAACCAGCAGAACCAAAGTCTTGACCACTCAGAAACTCACTTCTTTTACCTTGTTTGTTTGTTGTTTGTTGTAGTATCCAGAAGCCATGAGTTGTTAACCCTTAGGCTCTGTATTATGGATATCGCAACCTTTTGGCCTTGATTCCATTGTAAATACGGTAAATCTGGGAGAAATGTGGCTTTTCTGCCTACCCCCGGGAGTGAACCCGGACCACAAGGAGTTCGTCACCCGCTCACCGCGCAATCCGGTTTAGCTAACTACGCTAGAGAGACGGGCACTTCTTTTACCTTCTATCCCCCTCCCTCGGGCCAGTGAAGCACAGGTCCTTAACCAAATCACGTCAAGTCATTCTATCCTTCGCTATGGGAAAAAAAAGAGAGTAAAGGACTCTCAACCCCGCCTTCAGGCGTAATGGGTATATAGGGCTAGACCTATATTTTATAGACCGAACCATACTTGCTAGGTGATGCGGTCAGTACTTCCCAGGACTGTACCTGGTACCCCCTCAAGGCTGGGCTGACCCAGGAGCCAAGGTCATTAAAAAAAAACAACTTCGGCCCCTGTCAGGATCCGAACCCAAAACCTTCAGATCTGCAGGCGAGCGTCTAGCCGCTAGACCACGGCGGCTTCCATTTTTCGCTATTGCATGCAGTTGACCTCTTGTCCTTTCTATATTTTTAAAGTCGCTCTCTAGCTACCTCCTCCATGTGAGTGTGTGTTTGTTTTCTGCCTTCCTTTCTATTCCCCTGTGGGTTCCAGTAGAAAGACATTCTACTTATACTGTTCTCAGATTTTCACAATGTGTGTTTTATCCAACGTTGCTCCCACTTGGTCCACTAGAACTTGTTTACTGAGCGCTCACTAGTCAGCCGAAGATGTGTGTAGTACGTAAAAACTAGAGAGTAAACTTCACAGCATTGGATTTTATAATTTAATAGTTGTACCCGGCCACGCGTTGCTGTGGCATAGTTTGGCTAAATGGAAACGAAAGAAAATAGAAATCGCACGTGTCTAATACAATCATAGTCTGCTCAGATATAGAGATAGTCTTTGATCCCCACCCCACCACCCCCCCACCCCACCACCCCCCACCCCCAACTAAATCCACCTACTACCCTCCCCCTTATCAAATTTATGTCATTACCCCTCCCCCCCTCCCCTCTTCCACCAACTACTGCTTTCTCCCTCTTCGAAATATTTGAAAATCATTACCTGGCGATATTTTTTTTGTTGCTGTAACTGACATTGACATCCCTGTCCATCTGGACTAAAATGGGGAGCAGGAATTGTAATAGGTAGTGAAATGGGGCTAAAGCAGTTTACTGTGACTTAAAGCTCTCTCAGTTAATAGTTTGCCCCCCGCCCTCCCCCCAAATTCACCGACAAACTCTTTCCCACATTGGAGTAGTTGGGAGAAAAAAAAAAACACTTGAAAAGCAAACGAACACAGGAAAAAAACACCATAATTAGGAAATGAACGCCATTGTAAACAGCACAGCTTAAAATTCCAACACAGATGAAATAACTAAATCTAAATGAAAATAAATGAAAATATATAAAATTTCAGCGTAACCATGCAATCGGAAAGTTTAACAATGCAATCATAAGTATGCGAAATGGTCTAATTTAATTATCAAATGGTTTACCCATTTACTTTTTTTTTTTTTTTTTTTTTTTTTAAATATTAAGGCAACATGGCTAGTGCTGTCACCACGGCAGAGCAGATGAGGATATTATTTTATTTCGGGGCAAAAAAAAAAAAAATTTAACGACTGCGGATTCGAACCCAGGTCTACCGCACATGAACCCAGTGTTCTAACCATTCGACCAAGGAGCCACTTAATCGGAACAACGAAAAGAGAACTCAACTATTAGACATGTGAGTCCATACTACTGTGATATATTAATGAAATAGAAATCGCACGTGTCTAACACCGTTAATGAAGTTAATGACGCAGTCACTGTCTGCGCCGACGTCGAGATAGTCCTTGATTGCCCCCCCCCCCCCCCCTCCCCAATCGAAGGTTGTTTGAAAAAAAAAAAACAGAAAATAGAAATCGTGTTTAATATGGTTATTGTGGCAAATATAGAGATAGTCTTGTTTGCTGTACCACGACCTACTCTATGTATTAGTATTAGAGAAGGCGTTGGCTGCACGTAAACTCGCCGGCGAATGGTAAATACGGCGCATGCGCAATTACTAACGTGGCTATAATTAGAAATCACTAAAGTTATAAATATTAGTTGCGTATATTTTGGCATAAATTGTGGTCACCTATCTCTAACAGTGACAGGTTGAATTTCAAACCACGACAGTTCAAAATCCGGTATCACAACAAACATATCCTGAAAATTTCAGCTAAATCGGTTCAGTAGTTTCCGAGTCTATAGGGGTGAAACAAACACACAAACATTGATTTATATATATATAGATGAGTCAAACTTCTTCAGTATAGTGGCTATTTGCCCCATCCACAGCCTGGAACACACCTTGATGCTCCGTAGCTTTAGCGACCCCCCCCCCCCCCCATCCGCGGGGATATCCGAAACATTTGCAGTTGCTAACCAGTTGACAGAAAACCGAGCCTACTTCTTTATCAGACGAGAAGAAGAATTATTTAGCCTCACAATACAAGAGTGACAAAAACAAAGTGAACGTTGCAGTTAGAAAGCCTTCATCAGCAAACGACAAAAACTAACAGTGGCCCATTTACAAACAAGAATGCATAAAAATCGTTTAGCTTTACTGTGTGTGTGTGTGTGTGTGAGTGAGAGAGAGAGTGAGTGAGTGAGAGTGAGTGAGTAAGAGAGAGAGAGTAGAGAGAGAGAGAGAGAGAGAGAGAGAGAGAGAGAGAGAGAGAAGGGGAACACATAAGATGAGACTTGTAGATCTTTCATGAAACCGGCTAGACTTAGTGTTGATTTATTTAGACTCTATATTACATAACTCCACAAAGCAAGGCATGCATGAAAACACTTTATCGTGGACATCCGTTAAGATTAGTGCCCTCCTACCGTGAAGGATCTAGGTCGCCACTAGTCGGCAGTCTTGGAGTGAGCAACTCCATTTACCAGGCTCTACAATTAAAAACAACATCTCCGTTAACCCGCTATGGTCAGTTTATAAACAAAACAAACACACAAAAATCTAGAAAAACATCATAGTACTCCATACATTTCAATTTAATGTACTCTAAGCCACTCTAATCCAAAATAAAGTGACGTAAAACATATACACGATCTCAAGTTGTGTTCCGGACGGCATGGCGCCGATAGAGCTATGGCCTACCCGGTGAGCGGTATTGTCCGGGCGGATTCGCCAGCAAAAATCAACACTAGCGCCTAATCTCTAGCACTCAGTAGCGTTATGTCATTGGGTCCGTCTTCTACACATTGTCTCCGGTACAAACCAGGTATAAACGTAAACAAATTTAATGGGGGTCTCTGCCGTCGGGACGGACTGTCAATGCGGGGGATTATAAAACATTTCATAAGTTGATTGCATATTTACACAACACCGTCTGGAAATAGTATCCCGCCAGGTGATCAACAGCGGTGTCAGGGCATATTTTTAAAGCCGTGTTATAATGTACACCTTCATGATGACAACTGTATAATGGATCTCTTGCGGCGGTTTGAAAAGAATCTCAAGGCTGTTTTCTCTGTCGGTTGGTTTCACGTTAAAGGTTTTACATTTTATTGAAATCTGACATAAGATATTGCTTAAAATGAAGGTATAATGTTGGACAATATAAGAAGAAGGATTTTCTTGCGTTTTAGATGAAAGGAGGAGGAGGATTAGATAAATAAAGGGTGGTAAACAGGCTGTAGAAAAACAGATGTTTATGGAAATTTTGATGGATAGACAATTGTATGTTTACACCGAGGACAGCAATATGTTCACACACACACACACACACAAGCACACACACGACTTGTTCATCATCATCATGTTCTGTTACTAAGTGTAGATGATCTTGGTTTTCCATCTTACAGGATCGCCAAGCTCACGGATCGAGTAGGTGCTATTTTTCGACATGCACACACACACACCCCAATAAAAACGGTACTTTATTTGTAATTGACCCCAGTAAAAGGAAATCCCGGAGTTCCCAGGAACGTTCAACATCCTAGGGTGATATGGGTTGGAGTTTGAGTTACCAGTTAGGGTTAGAATTAGTCCCTGTCTCTGATCATAACCCAAGCCCTGATCCTAACCCCAACCCATAACACCCCTTGAATTGGACTTTCCCGGGAACTCCAGAATTTTTATTTGTTACATGTGAATTAAAAATAAAGTACCCAAAAATGTTGCTAAGCTATCAACAAATTTATGTCTTTATAATTCCTTTCATCATTTGGCTGATGTGTTACAACTCACTAACCCCTATCGATCAACGGGGCAAATGGTTTGGTCACGTGTCAAGACTGCCAGGATTTCGTGACATTTGTTGGCCGTCATAATTACGCTTTCCGTTGCCGAAATCCATTCACCTACTGGTAATCTGGTAATCTTAGTTTCAGCTTCATAGCAAATGGGTCACCCCATAATTGCTCCACTCCCTTGCCAACGAAAAACACACAGAATGTTTATCACAGTCCCTTGTGGAAAGATTACCAGACTGCTGTCTCAGCATATGCACTAGCATACACACGCGTTAAAAGCATACGGTAGCCATCCGAAGTGCTAACACAAACAGTTCGACATTAGAAATGCAGTTCATCATGGATGGTAGCAGATGTCACCAACAGATCAGCAGTTGCACACGCGATCATTTTAAATCACATAATGGCACCACCAATATTGCGA
>CAJHNH020000603.1:22500-185000 GCA_905116865.2 Candidula unifasciata
CTCAAGTATGAGTCCGAAGAATCTCAGCATAGTGCACAGGCTCTGTAGCACCGTCGAGGATCCTGAAATACTTAGGGTAAATTTTTTAACTACAAATTTTTGCCCGGGCAGCGCCATTAGGCTACTCTTTTCGATTTCCAACTGCCACGTAATTTTTTTTTTACGTGCGCAACAATGCACTCGGACAGAGACCAGGGGAGATTACTAGAAGTCCAAGTCCACGTGAAAAAGTCCCAGCCCTTACCGGGGATTGAACCCGAATCCTCTAGCACTCGAGGCGGACACCATGTCTCGAGACCCCGCAGCCTTCTCCTTCTCCTGTAAGTAGTCGGTGTATGTGGCTAAGGCGTTGCAAACGCACCTCGCAATGCCAGAGTGCCGGGTTAGATGCCAGATGCAAGGGATTTGGCAACAAACTGTCTTTTGTTTCTTTCGAAACTGGTGCCGAGAGCGGATCTAGAAAAGTAACGGATGAAAACAACCCATAAGTACTGAAAAGTGTTTAACCACACGGTGAAGATCCCAACAAACACAACATTGCAAGCCGCAAGCGTGTAACTAATCACAATCACCAGATAGCAGAGGTGAAAAATCCAGGACGGATATATCCGTCATACCGACTGACAACGCGCCTAATTTATTATTTTTTTGTAATTTTTATCAGAGGACACCTATAGGGTTTAATACTCTGGCTTACCTTGACATGCGATGCAAGTAAGCGGTTGGTAGCGCTTCTTAGCGAAAGCTGTGAAGAATGTTCCAGATCTCGTAAGCAAGATTGATTAGCGCGCAAGTGTTTGATGTAGAAGGCCACAAAACAACTTTATGATTATTCTCTAAAGAAAAAACAAAATAAGAAACCAAGTGCTTTTGAAACACGTAGACTTGCAACTTAAACAACAACTTAACCTTTACTGCTTCAACTGAAGGGGCACCAACAAGACTTGTCTCGGTTTTGCGTGTTTGTTCTATTCATCATTTTAGCCTCGTCACATCATAATGGGTGGGTCATTACGTCACATTAAAAATTAAAAAAAGAACGGTTCTATCCCCATAATTCCCCCCAAATGATGTCGTGGGGCAGTCCAATATTTTCTAGGGTGGTAAGAGCGGGTTTTCCCGCTTTCTGTGTGTGTCTTCCAAGTCGTTGGCAAGCGTTGCCAAGGTTTTAGCGCGTTACTTCTGTTGGCGCATTTCTTCTTCAAGCGGCGTCTCTCCGGTGACTTGTGTTCAGTCTTCATCGCCAAAAAATTCCTGGAATAATCAAGAGGATGCAGTTTTTTTTTTCTGGGGAGGAGGACCTAGGCTGCATACAGTCGTGGGACTTAGGTTACATACAGTCGTGGGACTTAGGTTACATACAGTCGTGGGACTTAGGTTACATACAGTCGTTTGACCATAGGTTGCCCTTTCTCGTTTGACGTAGGTGGGGTGGGGTTAGGGCCAGCTGTAGATGTCAACTGGCAATTTATCCCCGACTGCACAACGAGTTTTTTTTTTAAAAAAAAGCTTGTTTTCAAGCTGCCGTCGATATCGAATGTTCTATATTCCACGATGTGAGCGCTTTTAACGACCCCAAAACACCTACAACTGGCCCGAACCCCAACCCACTCACGTCCCACGAGAGAGTGCAGCCTAAGTCCCATCACTTTATGCAGCCTTTGTCCTCTTCTTCAGCAAAGAAAAAAAAAAAACATTAAAGAAACCACCCAAAAAAAAAAAAAAAAAAAAATGCATCCTTCCGGTTGCACCAACACTATCTATAGACGGTCTTGGTTTAACCTCCAAAGAAATATAACAGGGGCATACCAAAGGCTTAAAATAGCCTAGTGGAGCCTGCAGTCTTGTGTGGGTAAGGACATCTTTATTTATTTATTTATTTATTCATTCATTTTATTGATTTATTTTAGAGTTTCCACTTTAGGTTTGCAGCCTATAGCATTAACATTTCAAAGATGAGAATCAGACCGGTACGCATTTCGGAAACCGTATAGCCACATAGCACAGTTTTAGTGGGGAACCACAAAACCGGTTATAAATCATAGGCGAACGGGTCGCCCATAGGCTCCCTAGTTGAAGACTTCGTCGCCGGTGGGGAGAGTATTTGTCCCCTTGTATCTCATCAACACTGCGGGAGTCCCTTTTATGGCTTCAGGTGGCGTGCAAGGCTGAGCCATTTTATGAGGTACACATTGCCTGGTCACAATTATAACCGACAGCTTCCCGGTCGGGGATGCTGGTTAAACGTAACGCCCCCCCCCCCCCCACACCAGCAGAGAAGTTCTTCTTGTAGGATTGCATACTACACGTTTAACACCCAGCGACTCAAAGAGACACTAGTCGGCTGAGAATCCAACCGGAATAAATCCCAGAATCCCTCTTCAACACGGTTATACTATGGTATACGACAGTTACAAAATAACTTGCTGTACAGTGTGAGCAGGTGGGTGGGGGACAAATTAAATGAATTGACTGACTGACTTTCTACCCCACCAGGACATCACACAAGCGACAAACACCCGATGGCACAAAGTGCCACCATGCGGATGAGGATCGCTGTGGAGAGGTCCCAGAAACCGCGTTAAGACAATTGGCCATATGCATGGCCTGCCTATATTGCGGCCCCTGGCAAAAGCCAGGGTGGGGCTTCGAAGTACAAAAAATTTCGTCCAAACATGGACGCAAGGATTTTATATATTGAGTGAATTAATTTTAACCCGACCGCAACCGCACAACCAGCGATTGACAACAGGAATGAATGAATGAATGAATTTCTACCCCACCAGGACATCACACAAGCGATAAACACCCGATGACACATAGTGCCACCATGTGGATGAGGATCACCGTGGAGAGGTCACAGAAACCGTGTTCAGACAATTGGCCATTTTTAAGGCCTGCCTATATTGCGGCCCCTGGCAAAAGCCAGAGTGGGGCTTCAAATAACAAAAAATTACGTCCTAAAAAGGACGTATGGATAATTCGTTGACAACAGGTGACACAAAGTGCTAATATTCGGATGAGAAAGTTCCAGGCTTCAAGTCCCTGAATCTGTGATCAACCGTTAGGTTATATTAGGGCTCTCGAGAACAGCCAGGGTGCGGCTTTAATATAACCCGCCCCCCCCAAACAAAAAAAATTGCATACCTTCATTAAGGCGGAGTTTAGAGAGACGAGTTATTATATACATAAAATATTTATTTTAGGTGAGACAAGAAAATACCGAGTTATATCCCTTAGGCAGAATCTTCAAGAACCATTTTTACAATTACATTATTTAAGTTGATCATCAACAGAAAGAAGGCCGTTTCTCTGAGACCGGATACATATTTTCTAGCTGTCTTACTAATTATCAGTCCTCATCGGCACCCTTTCTTTTTAATTTTGAACAGGTAATCCAAAAGATTGCAGATTATTTCCCTTTCAAATGATGATAACGCGTCTTTTGTATTGAAACTCACTCCCACGCAGTTCTTTCCCCTTAATTCTTTTCCTTTAAAGAATTTTGTTTAATCTTTGCTGTTATGTCTGATCTAAATTTAATTCTTTCCAAAGACAAACAGTGACCCTCATTTAGAAGTCCTCAAATGATTAAACTTACCGCTGCTGCCTTTTTTTCGCATATGAACAATACTTGACAAGTCTTCTTTGACGTATGACCGATTACTTGTGACTGCAGTCGCGTCTAGAAATATCAATATTTAACATGAAAACTTAGCACCCCGCTTCCTGCAGTCATTTGACAGACATTTAGCATTCTCAACATTTTTTATCTATGAAAGCCACATCTCTTTTGGAAGTTCAACATAATAGCGTGGATTTCTTTGAAAAACCAAGGAAAAGAGATATATATTTGCGCTAAACTTACAGTAACTCTTTGATGGGAAAAGATATGTTTTGTGTGTATGTGCAAAATGTTAACTATCTTTAACGAAACGATAGTTTTATTCACCGTAAAAATACAGTACTATTGTTCTTTGTGTGGTAAGTTAAACTATTGAAATGTTCAAAGTTGAGGCATGTTTCAATTTTAAAGTGCGATTCTTTTCTTGTTCGAGATTAAATTTAGCTTTTCATTCGGGCACGTATGATGCACAAGACAGTCTTACCTAAGGACTTAGTGGTCAATCTACAATGGCTTTAATTTTTGCACACTTGCTAGATATGGTAATTAGTTTTTCGCCGTGAATTCTACATTTCTCTTACTTGTCATTATTTGGCTACATACGGTAAGGAGTTTTTCGCCGTGAATTGTACATTTCTTTTACTTGTCGTTATTTTGCTACATATGGTAAGGAGTTTTTCACCGTGAATTCTACATTTCTCTTACTTGTCATTATTTGGCTACATACGGTAAGGAGTTTTTCGCCGTGAATTCTACATTTCTCTTACTTGTCATTATTTGGCTACATACGATAAGGAGTTTTTCGCCCGTGAATTCTACATTCATCTTACTTGTCATTATTTGGCTACATACGGTAAGGAGTTTTTCGCCGTGAATTCTACATTTCTCTTACTTGTCATTATTTGGCCTACATACGGTAAGGAGTTTTTCCACGTGAATTCTACATTTCTCTTACATTTCATTTTTTGGCTACATAAGGTAAGGAGTTTTTCGCAGTGAATTGTACATTTCTTTTACTTGTCGTTATTTTGCTACATATGGTAAGGAGTTTTTCACCGTGAATTCTACATTTCTCTTACTTGTCATTATTTGGCTACATACGGTAAGGAGTTTTTCGCCGTGAATTCTACATTTCTCTTACTTGTCATTATTTGGCTACATACGGTAAGGAGTTTTTCGCCGTGAATTCTACATTTCTCTTACTTGTCATTATTTGGCTACATACGGTAAGGAGTTTTTCGCCGTGAATTCTACATTTCTCTTACTTGTCATTATTTGGCTACATACGGTAAGGAGTTTTTCCACCGTGAATTCTACATTTCTCTTACATTTCATTTTTTGGCTACATAAGGTAAGGAGTTTTTCGCAGTGAATTGTACATTTCTTTTACTTGTCGTTATTTTGCTACATATGGTAAGGAGTTTTTCACCGTGAATTCTACATTTCTCTTACTTGTCATTATTTGGCTACATACGGTAAGGAGTTTTTCGCCGTGAATTCTACATTTCTCTTACTTGTCATTATTTGGCTACATACGGTAAGGAGTTTTTCGCCGTGAATTCTACATTTCTCTTACTTGTCATTATTTGGCTACATACGGTAAGGAGTTTTTCGCCGTCGCCGTGAATTCTACAGTTCTCTTACTTGTCATTATTTGGCTACATACGGTAAGGAGTTTTTCCACCGTGAATTCTACATTTCTTTTACATTTCATTTTTTGGCTACATAAGGTAAGGAGTTTTTCGCAGTGAATTGTACATTTCTTTTACTTTTCGTTATTTTGCTACATATGGTAAGGAGTTTTTCAACGTGAATTCTACATTTCTCTTACTTGTCATTATTTGGCTACATACGGTACAGGAGTTTTTCGCCGTGAATTCTACATTTCTCTTACTTGTCATTATTTGGCTACATACGGGTAAGGAGTTTTTTCGCCGTGAATTCTACATTTCTCTTACTTGTCATTATTTGGCTACATACGGTAAGGAGTTTTTCGCCGTGAATTCTACATTTCTCTTACTTGCCATTATTTGGCTACATACGGTAAGGAGTTTTTCGCCGTGAATTCTACATTTTTCTTACTTGTCATTATTTGGCTACATACGGTAAGGAGTTTTTCGCCGTGAATTCTACATTTCTCTTACTTGTCATTATTTGGCTACATACGGTAATTAGTTTTTCGCCGTGAATTCTACATTTCTCTTACTTGTCATTATTTGGCTACACACAGTATGGAGTTTTTCGCCGTGAATTCTACATTTCTCTTACTTGTCATTATTTGGCAACATACGGTAAGGAGTTTTTCGCCGTGAATTCTACATTTCTCTTACTTGTCATTATTTGGCTACATACGGTAAGGAGTTTTTCGCCGTGAATTCTACATTTCTCTTACTTGTCATTATTTGGCTACATACGGTAAGGAGTTTTTCGCCGTGAATTCTACATTTCTCTTACTTGTCATTATTTGGCTACATACGGTAAGGAGTTTTTCGCCGTGAATTCTACATTTCTCTTACTTGTCATTATTTGGCTACATATGGTAAGCAGTTTTTCGCCGTGAACTCAAAATTTTTTCTTACTTCACGTAATTTTGCTAAATACTGTAAGGAGTTTTTTTTTTTTTTTTTTTTTACCGTAACTATATTTATCTTACTTCTCGTATTGTTACTAGAAATGGCAAGAAGTGAAGACTTCTTCGTGAATTCTACATATCTCTTATTTACCGTACTGGTGCTATACGCATTAAGAAGCTGAAATCTCCAGTTAAACTACATATATTTTGGTGCATGGTTTATCTATATTTTTTAGGTCTAAACTCCTAGTACGTCTGGAATATTATAGAGTCGGCGAAGTGGTCCAGTCGTTTGCCTTGTGCTCTGAAGGTTGTGGGTTCGTTTGACGGACGCGTCATTTAGTTCACAGGGGCAGTTTCTCTGGAGATCCTCAGAGATCGTCGCTAATGCTACGGAATTCGTGTTAAGTGAGACCCTCTCGACAGGAGACTAACCGCTCTGAGGAGAGAGACTGGGTCGTTCGGGATGACTCGTTGCAATAAAGTTGATTCTGTCTACTTTAACTGCTAGGACTAATGCTAGATATGGGCAGAAGCTGAAGAAGGTAATTTCTTTTTACTTCATTTACCATTGACATATATGGTTAAATAGTGAAGTCTTCACAGTTCACGTGTAATCGTTTTCTTGTCTTTTTGATAGATGGTGTTATTTCTTCACCGTTAATCCTTGTGTTTTCTTGTTATTTTGAAAGATAGTGTGTAAAGGAGTTAAAGATTTCATTTCTCCTACTTCTAGTACTGAGAGCCGCCGTGGTGTAGCGGCTAGAAGCTCGCCTGTGGATAGGAAGTTGGTGGGTTCGGGTTCTGTCTCAGAATAAGGAGGACTACCCCTTCTGAGGTGCAGGCCTCTAGGAGTTTGTTTCTTTTGATAATAAAGATTGTGTGTGTGTTTCAGCCAGTGTTTGGCTTGGGTGTGTTTGTCAGCAGTGTTTTCCTGTCATTAGCCTGCAGCGCTGCCAGTAGATTTGAACCCTAGGCAACGTAGGTTCTTGAAACTCTTCAAATCACTCTGCCTCACTCTCTCACTGACTCACTCACTGACTGACTCACTGACTCACTGACTCACTGACTCACTGACTCACTGACTCACTGACTCACTCACTCACTCACTCACTCACTCACTCACTCACTCACTCACTCACTCACTCACTCACTCACTCACTCACTCACTCACTCACTCACTCACTCACTCACTCACTCACTCACTCACTCACTCACTCACTCACTCACTCATTCACTGATCCACTCCTTGACTAATTCACTCACTCACTCACTCATTGACTAAATCACTCACTCACCTACTCATTGACCAAATCACTCACTCACACCACTTCTCTTATACACTCTCTTTACCGCCTTATGTGTCAATAAATAGTTTCCCCCTCTTCTTTTAAATTTTTTTTTGACACGACACGCCAATTTTGACTTGCCACAGCTCCAAAAAAACACAACTGAGGCCAAAAGACAACTCGCATTTAGTTGAGAGCTTCATTTACTTCCCGCACAAAAGCAGCCCGCCTGTCCCACAATTCCCCTTTCATCAATTAACCACTTGGATCTCTACGTACACTTCCATTCTCTACAATGTTTCTCAGTTCTACTCTGTCAGTTCGTGTTTCATCTACCATACCCCCCTTCACATTCTCCATTCAGACCCTATTTCTTCTTTTTTTTAAATAATTTTTTGTTTAACGTTTCTTATTTTCTTGGTGACGTTTTGTCGTCGTTGAGCATAATTTCCTTTTATCTCCGTCTCTGCGGGACCTGCTCGCACTGGCAAAGCAGAAAAATCTGGTGATTGTCAAAAATGACTCTCCATGTTCTTTGCAAGCAGCCAGGCGTGGAAAACATGCCGAAAGTCGATATGCCAAGCATGGAATGTTCTACGCTAATAATAAAATGTATTTTAAAAATAGATTTAAATGGATTAAACAGACAATTAATATTGCTAGAAAAAAAAAAAAACTCTAATGCGTGATGGCATTAACCAAGCATGTAGGAAGGAAAACCCGAAATGTTAATTTCACGGGTGTAAAAGACAACGAAGTAGAAAACTGACGATGTGTGGTTTTGTTAAATGCGATTGTGATGTAAAATTTATGGTAACAGTAAATGTCCTTGAAGTTTGGAGGATTTGGCTTAAGCAGCCGGATCAAAGAAAAGCATCGCAAACTGGATGTTTTTGGATATGAAAGGATAAATATGGCTGGTTGAGCATGGGATAAGCCATTCGTAAAGTTTGCGGCTGGAATAATGTCAGGATCCTTGTAAACTTTGTTGACTGTTGGTAGGACATATTTAGGACAACAGTGAAGACTTTACCATTAAACCATATATGTCAATGGTAAACGAAGTGAAAAAAATTAGACTTCAGCTTCTGCCCATTAAAATCCAGCCAACCGAGATGAGGGGAGGCTCTTCAAATAGAAGAAGTATGACATAGTGTGGAGAAAGCCGCAAGGAGTCCAGGTCGTTGACATATCTCCTCTCAGCTAGGGAAACCTCTAGAATTGGCACCTGGAATGTTAGAACTTTCTATGATTTAGGAAGAACAATGGAAGTAGCAAAGGAAATGATAGGACACACACTGAGAAAACATGAGACCAGCATAACTTTGCATTGGAACCCACAGGCGCACATGAATATAGGAAGGCCAAAAAAAAAAAAAAACACATGGAGAAGAGAGCTGGAAAATGAAGTTAGAAAGATGGGGAGGACAGCTCCATGCAATGGCGAAGGATAGAACGACTTGGCGTGAGTTGGTTGAGGGCCTATGCTCCATTGGGGGATAGAGAGGCAGAAGAAAAAAAAGAAGCTTCTGCCCATATTTAGCATCAGTCCTATATTTTATAGTAGAGAGGATGAACTTCCCTACAACCGGTCATTCCGTACGGCCCAGTATCTCTCCTCAGAGCGGCTAGTCTCCTGTCGAGACCGTCGCACTTAGCACGAACTCCGTAGTACTAGCGGCGATCCCCGAGGATCTCCAGAGAAACTGCAATCGTGAACTGAACGAATTTGTTGACTGTTGGTAGGACATGAATGATTTTGGTTAATTGTAAAACTTCTGCTTCTTTCTTCTTCGCCTTCACCGCCTGTGAACTAACGGAAAGTTCTGGGTATGCATCTGCTTCTAGTATCTAGCCCTGTTCCAAAGCTTGAGTGTTGCTTGTACAACCATTTTACAGATCTGACTCATTTGTATGCAGACTGTTGCTTCCTTGCCTCTGAGGCAGATGCACTCCGACTTTGAAGGAAGCTCCCAATTAGTCAACTCTTGCGACATGCTTTCGGGTAGGCTTTGTCTATTCTTGCTTTTTCCACAATTGGGCCCCGGAACACACACCGGGAGGCTGACTGTAGATGAATCCGTAGGTGTCACTCAGTGTTGGGGTCGAACTTACTATTACATGTCTTTAGATGTCTTGGATGTGTGTATGTGACGTCATGGTCATCATCGATTCTCAGTATCGTCACTGGCGATTATTTGTCTTCGAAGGCGATAGTGCATGACTGCTTTTTGTGGTTGAATTTGCAGCGATCACTGATTTATGGTTGCTCTTCAGAATGCTACTGGCATCAGTGGTATTGGAACTCTGAAGTTGAGAATTGAGTGCTTATGGGAAATCCTCGATAGCTGTGATGTCGTTACTTGAATCAACTTAACTGAACTCATTGTTGCTCTTAGCTATTTAGATTTTTTCATTAAAGCCCTGGGTGGATTAAGTGTCCCCATGTCTCATTATTTTTATTATGTTATGTTATCACATCACTGCACATTAGACATTTCCTGACGCGCTCAGTCCTCAAATGCAGCAGCCACTTTAAGGTACCTCTACTGATTGTTCCTACGATGAGCTGGTTATATTGTCTTAGAATCTCGGCCATGTCAAATACCAAAGAGGATGAGAGAGAAAAAAAGCTGAAGAAGTGGTACCAGGAAAGAGGGTCAGGAGCCGACCAGCACAAAGATGGGCGCGGGGTATAAGTGAAACCTTGACTCTCACTCAGTTTTTGAAGAAGACTGTCGGAGCTATTGAACTGAAATGTTACAGAAACATTCTTAGGATACCTTGGGCCAAGAAAATGAAACATATTGACATCCTACATGACTCGAACATCAAGGAGAACTGGCTCGTAAACAGCATAGTAAAGTTAAAAAAAAATCCGTTTTCACGCCTTAGGCGCATCGGGTATATGGGATTAGCACCCATAATTTTACAGACCAATCGACACTAGGTGGGTAATGTGGTCAGCAACATGCCGGCTGTCTTTACTTCCCCACGACATCCATCCTGGTACCCATTTTAGGTTTGGTCGACCTGCGACGCTCCATACCATGATAAAAATCCACGCCGTAAACAGCATCGTCTCCTGAAAGCTGAAGTATTTCGGACATGTCAAACGCCATGATGGTCTGGGGAGAACAGAGATAGAGGATACAGTTTCCAAAAAAACGGAGCAGGGGCCGACTTCCACGAGGTTGGTTAGAGGATTTGGAAGATACATTGCCTAGGAAAGCTCACATGGCTGGGAAAATGGCTAGAGAAAGAGACTTTCAGGCGTGCCTGAAGAGATGACGTTTAATAAGGGACGTACTAACTGACTGAGATAGCTCAATCGAGGGACACCAAACGTTTCGACCGAAGTCTTTATAAACGGAGTACTAAACAGTGTTGAACAATAACAAGAAGGAAAACGTCGCGTTACTCTCACTCAAAACTAGAACAGATTCAAAAACCATTTCATGTTTCGACTTTCTGGAACCGTTCTTTAGCCAGGTAACGAAGTTGCTCGATAGAGAACGCTGTGTCTGACGAGGCGAGTACTCGGTATTGACTCTACCTAGCTTCAAAGAATCACTGTATGCCGACTTCATTTGCAAATATTTATGATTAAACATATTAAAAGCGTTCAGTTCTCGTTCACAATATGTCTTCCGAGAATGTCAACTCGTTTGACGTTTATGTATACTGTGGTTTGTCAGTTTCAAATATAGTGCTTTGTACCATCATCTCTGGTTTTTGTCTCCCCTTGCCCCAATGTGGGTTCCGGGGCCCCATTGTGGGGAAAACAAGAATAGACCCACTGCCTTCCCAAAAGCATGTCGTAAGAGTCGACTAATTGGGGAGCTTCCTTTGAAGTCGAAGTGCATCTGCCGGAGAGGCAAGGAACCAACAGTCTGTATTCAAGAGAATGAGATCTG
This sequence comes from Candidula unifasciata, assembly GCA_905116865.2. Classification (NCBI taxonomy): domain Eukaryota; kingdom Metazoa; phylum Mollusca; class Gastropoda; order Stylommatophora; family Geomitridae; genus Candidula; species Candidula unifasciata. Next base: position 33,904 of record CAJHNH020000603.1, read on the forward strand.
TAAAGCTGATGCACACGCTACACTCAGGTTCTGGAGCAAAACTGCAGTTCAGTAGTGGACGAGCAACCAGAACCTTCCTCTAGAGTTTACAGCTGGTGAACGCGAAGAAGAAGAAGAAGAAGTCTTCCCTTGATTTTTGTCTACCATATAAGGATTGGAGCCTTTACGATAAGCACACCAAGAGGATGACCACATTACCCATCTTGTGCCATTTGATCTATACAAATCTAGGTCTAGCCCCATGTACCCTTTTCGCCTAATGACGTGGAGAAGGGACTTTTACTTTACTTTTACTTACATCAAGAAGGAGCATCTGGCATGTACAAATCCCCGAAATTTAGTTACACTGTATAGTAATTATATGATCATCATTCTTCCTGTGCGGATTGATCTAAACAATATGGGTGTAGCCCTATTTTCTATCTATCTATCTAATCTATCTATCTAACTATCTATCTATCTATCTATCTATCTATCTATCTATCTATCTATCTATCTATCTATCTATCTATCTATCTATCTATCTATCTATCTATCTATCTATCTATCTATCTATCTATCTATCTATCTATCTATCTATCTATCTATCTATCTATCTATCTATCTATCTATCTATCTATCTATCTATATATCGATCTATATATCGATCTATCTATCTATCTATCTATCTATCTATCTATCTATCTATCTATCTATCTATCTATCTATCTATCTATCTATCTATCTATCTATCTATCTATCTATCTATCTATCTATCTATCTATCTATCTATCTATCTATCTATCTATCTATCTATCTATCTATCTATCTATCTATCTATCTATCTATCTATCTATCTATCTATCTATCTATCTATCTATCTATCTATCTATCTATCTATCTATCTAATCTATCTAATCTATTTATCTAATCTATCTATCTATCTATCTATCTATCTATCTATCTATCTATCTATATCTATCTATCTATCTATCTATCTATCTATCTATCTATCTATCTATCTATCTATCTATCTATCTATCTATCTATCTATCTATCTATCTATCTATCTATCTATCTATCTATCTATCTATCTATCTATCTATCTATCTATCTATCTATCTATCTATCTATCTATCTATCTATCTATCTATCTATCTATCTATCTATCTATCTATCTATCTATCTATCTATCTATCTATCTATCTATCTATCTATCTATCTATCTATCTATCTATCTATCTATCTATCTATCTATCTATCTATCTATCTATCTATCTATCTATCTATCTATCTATCTATCTATCTATCTATCTATCTATCTATCTATCTATCTATCTATCTATCTATCTATCTATCTATCTATCTATCTATCTATCTATCTATCTATCTATCTATCTATCTATCTATCTATCTATCTATCTATCTATCTATCTATCTATCTATCTATCTATCTATCTATCTATCTATCTATCTATCTATCTATCTATCTATCTATCTATCTATCTATCTATCTATCTATCTATCTATCTATCTATCTATCTATCTATCTATCTATCTATCTATCTATCTATCTATCTATCTATCTATCTATCTATCTATCTATCTATCTATCTATCTATCTATCTATCTATCTATCTATCTATCTATCTATCTATCTATCTATCTATCTATCTATCTATCTATCTATCTATCTATCTATCTATCTATCTATCTATCTATCTACCTATCTATCTATCTACCTATCTGTCTATCTACCTACCTGTCTATCTACCTACCTGTCTATCTGTCTATCTACCTACCTGTCTATCTACCTACCTGTCTATCTGTCTGTCTGTCTGTCTGTCTGTCTGTCTGTCTGTCTGTCTGTCTGTCTGTCTGTCTGTCTGTCTGTCTGTCTGTCTTAACACACACACACACACACACACACACACACAATACACCTAGGCTTGAGGTTTGAACAACAAATCAACATCATGGCACACGAGTCTGAGTCCAAAGAAGCTTAGCACAGTGCACAGGCTCTGTAGCACCGGCAAGGATCCTGAAATACTGTGGGTGGATTGTTAACTCCAAATTTTTGCCTGGGCAGCGCCATTATGCTACTCTTTTCGATTTCCAAGTGCCAAGGGATTTTTGACGTGCGCAGCAATGCACGTGTATAGTGTTGTTGTTATTTTTTTAGTGTTATAACTGGGAGTCGCTGTAGCGAAGCAGCTAGACGATAGTGGGTAGTGGGTTCGCTCTCTGTTAGAGTCGGACTTTTTAAAAAAATGGCCTTGGCTCCCAGTTCGACCCAGTCTTGAGTGGGTACCGGGAAGTAAAGGCGGACGGTGTGATGCTGACCACATCACCCATCTTGTGCCGTTGGTCTTTAAAATATAGGTCTAGCCCTATATACCCAGTACGTCTGAAAGGCGCGGAAAGAGGTTCTTTACTTTTACTTTACTTGTTATTATTACTATTATTATTTTTGTGCTTTCAAATTAGGATTACTGCCCTTAGACCCCCCCCCCCTCTCATTATCCCACCCCCACCCCGTCTACAAAATATAGGTGTGTGTATGGGCAGTGATTCCTACGTGGCGGCGTTGCATGGTTTGAGGTCGGTGATGGACCAGCCATGACTGTCTTCAATAACTAAAGTTGACCCACATTTCCTGCCAAACAATTTTATTCTGTGCCCACCTCGGGGCCGGGTTAATTATTTTAACAGTCCTGATCTTTACGTGCGCGTGCTCACCCCTGCTCGTCCACGTAAGTTTTGTAAGCTGTTCAGCGTTCTCATTTATATACATATTGACAGTTTTACATTAGCCTGCTCCCTGTAGTAAACCTGTCACCGCTCTTTGATACGAGCAGCAGATTGTATCTATAGCAGTGTTTCCCAAACTGTTCTTTGTCGCGTCGGTTTTTTTTTTTTTTTTCAATTAAAAATGTTTCCACGGAGCCCTAACCTAAGTAAAAGTATGTCTATTCGTGTCTTGGTTCAATTAATTATGAAGCTTTCACAATATTTCGCGGCGCTCCTGTAAAGAGGTCGCGGCTCCCCGGGGCGCGGCGGCGCACAGTTTGGGAATTACTGATCTATAGCAAAGGCGCCAGAATACATGGGCGCACGCTTCTTAACCCCTGCTCCATCCCACCCAAGCCGCTCTCTTTATCCATAATAGTTCTCTTTAAACCTGTTCGTTTATATATTTGGCATTATTTAAAATGGAAGCCGCTGTGTTGTACCGGCTTGACATACGGATCCGAAAGCCGTGGGAGTTCAGCTTTTGACGAAGCCGGGTACTTCTCAAAAATGACTTTGGCTCCCAGGTCCACAAAGTCTTGAGTGGGTACGAGGTAAAGTCCTGGGAAGTAAAGACGACCGGCGTGATATTGACACATCATCCACCAAGTGCCGATTGGTCGTTACTGTATAGGTTGAGTTCTTTATACCCAATATACCGAAGGCTAGGAAGAAAGTGGTCCTTTGTAATTTCAAAAACATTGTTCATATTTTATTTGCCATTTCATATTTTATGCCGTAGATACTTCATTAAACCTTTTATTTGAATTATTATTTCAACTACTTCCTGTTTGGGATCCGGGGTCCCGTTGGGGTTGGTGGGGGGGGGGGGGGGGGGGGGGATTGACCTACCGCCCCTAAAAAAAATGTCGTAAAAGGAGATTATTTAGGGTTGTCTTCTTTTCAGTCGGAGTGCATCAGCCTGGGAGACGAGTAACCAACAGTCTGCACCACACACACACACACACACACACACACACACATACAGACACATATTACATGTACACACACACACACACACAATAAGATTAGACAGATATGTCAATGGAGTATGAACGCAAAACTCAAGTTCTGGAACAAGGTCAAAGTCTAGAACTCCCCTAAGTTCACAGTCGGGGAAAGCTAAGAAGAATAAGATGAGTTTAAATACTACTGTCCAGCGGTGTATGAAACTAACTTCGTCAAATCTAAGTACTTGTGTACCCTTTGGGACAAAAGCATTGGTCTTAGTTGAGGTTAAAGTATCATTGCAATCGGGTTTCCCCGCACTTGCTCCATTCCTGTGCCAGTGTAAATCAAATGAAATGTCTCAAACTGTCGCATATGAAAAACTGGTGAACAAACAATTAGTCCCACAGCACAATCCATATGGCAGTTGCTAGAGGCGCCTAAGCCAGCAGTCACCACCAGAAATACAGTTTGTCGTTGATGGAAGTAGTCGGGCACGATAAGTTGGCTATACGCACGAAGAATGATTACATAAGATATTTCACCGGCTCACACGTAAACCGGTTACCGGACATATTGAATACAACAACCCAACCGCTGCACAATTGAAAGGCATTTTATATGAAAAACACAGCTCACAGGGCTGCACCAAGCACTGAACTAAGTAGCTCAGGCATCGAAGCCGCCCATATGTGGAAACTGCATTAGCATTGGGATTAGAGTTTGTTTGTTTTAGTATCCAGAAGCCATGAGTTGTTAACCCTTAGACTTAGTATTAAAGATATCGCAACCTTTCGGCCTTGTAAATACAGTAAATATGGGAGAAATGTAGCTTTTTTGCCCACTCCCGGGAGTGAACCCTGACCACAAGGAGTTCGTCACCCGGTCACCGCGCAATCCGGTTTAGCCAGCTACGCTAGAGAGCCGGGCTATTGGGATTAGAGTAACCATCTTACACCTCCTCCCCCCCCCCCCCCCCCAACCAATGTTTTCTTGATGTCGGCGCTGTTGCTGCTGTACACCAGATTACCGCCTGTGTCGCCTCTAGACTCTAACCACGAAATGTCAGCCATGTACGTACATACAATGTCACATGTATTCTCCCGGACAGTCGAAACGACGGATCTATAACAAGCCCGCTTAAATATAGCCGGCGGTGTACCGATAACTCGACGTTAATCGCGGGAAACGTCACAAAAAAGTCGCAGCGGAACCGATCACCTGGAGGGATAGAAAGCGAAACAACAATTTTAGCAGCAATCAAAACTTAAAGTGGTCACTGTGGGGATAACAGTGACAGCATAATGTTGCATGTTCTTTTCTAACACGGTGGTTGAAACGTTGAGTAAGTAATTGTGAAGTACTGTCAAACTTTATAGTCTATTTTATATCGTATACGACTGTCACATGTTGCAGTTTATTGTTTACCGTATACCTCTGTCAAATGTTGCAGTTTATTTTATGTCATATACCTCTGTCAAATGTTGCAGTTTATTTTATGTCATATACCTCTGTCAAATGTTGCAGTTTATTTTATGTCATTTACCACTGTCAAACGTTGCAGTTTATTTTACATCGTATATCATTGTCAAATGTTTCAGTTTTGTTTATATCGTATGTCATTGTCAAATGTTGCAGTTTTGTTTATACCGTATACCACTGTCAAATGTTGCAGTTTTGTTTATACCGTATAAAACTGCCAAATGTTGCAGTTTTGTTTATACCGTATACTACTGTCAAATGTTGCAGTTTTGTCTATATCGTATATCATTGTCAAATGTTGCAGTTTTGTTTATATCGTATATCATTGGCAAATGTTGCAGTTTTGTTTATACCGTATACCAGTGTCAAATGTTGCAGTTGTTTTTACATCGTATACCACTGTCAAATGTTGCAGTTTTGTTTATATCGAATATCATTGTCAAATGTTGCAGTTTTATTTATACCGTATACCACTGTCAAATAAATGTTGCAGTTTTGTTTATACCGTATACAACTGTCAAATGTTGCAGTTTTTTTATGTCATATACCTCTGTCAAATGTTGCAGTTTATTTTATGTCATATACCTCTGTCAAATGTTGCAGTTTATTTTAAGTCATTTACCACTGTCAAATGTTGCAGTTTTAATTATATCGAATATCATTGTCAAATGTTGCAGTTTTGTGTATATCGTATGCCACTGTCAAATGTTGCAGTTTGGTTTATACCGTATACCACTGTCAAATGTTGCAATTTTGTTTATACCGTATACCACTGTCAAATGTTGCAGTTTTGTTTATACCGTATAACACTGTCAAATGTGTCAGTTTTGTTTATATCGTATATCATTGTCAAATTTTGCAGTTTTGTTTATACCGTATACCACTGTCAAATGTTGCAGTTTTGTTTATACCGTATACCACTGTCAAATGTTGCAGTTTTGTTTATATCGTATACCACTGTCAAGTGTTGCAGTTTTGTTTAAACCTTATACCACTGTCAAATGTTGCAGTTTTGTTTATACCGTATACCACTGTTACATGTTGCAGTTTATTTTATATCGTATACCACTGTCAAATGTTGCAGTTTATTATGTGTCATTTACCATTGTCAAACGTTGCAGTTTTTTTTACATCGTATACCACTGTCAAATGTTGCAGTTTTGTTTATATCGTATATCATTGTCAAATGTTGCAGTTTTATTTATATCGTATATCATTGTCAAATGTCGCAGTTTTGTTTATATCGTATATCATTGTCAAATGTTGCAGTTTTGTTTATATCGTATATCATTGTCAAATGTTGCAGTTTTGTTTATACCGTACACCACTGTCAAATGTTGCAGTTTTGTTTATACCGTTTATCATTGTCAAATGTTGCAGTTTTGTTTATATCGTATATCATTGTCAAATGTTGCAGTTTTGTTTATATCGTATGTCATTGTCAAATGTTGCAGTTTTGTCTATATCGTATATCATTGTCAAATATTGCAGTTTTGTTTATACCGTATACCACTGTCAGATGTTGCAGTTTGCATGCTATATATAGCCAGTTTTAACACATGGCTGTAAATCCTGGACGATTAATAAACAGACGGAACGATTTCTCGAGGAGTTGTGGTTTCAAAGAAAAATCCTTTGAATCTCGTAGACAGCTGAAAAAGAGCAGCCTAGATGTTTTGAAAGAGGCGAAGGCTCGAAGGAACATTATCATAAACATCAGAAAGACAGCCATCATTTTTTTTTTTGGGGGGTCATGTTATGAGAAGAGGGAAGCTGGAACATGTACTAACCGTTGTCCAGTGTTGCAGATGATTTTATGTTGTATAACAGTGTTCAGTGATACACGCACTTTTATGCTGAATTATAAAATGGTACAGTTGTTTTAAAACACTGTATTCCACTGTAAATTGATTCAGATACTCCTATCCTGAATTGTGCTGTAAAATGATGCAGAATATTAATACCGCGTATCACTGTAACATTGTGGTTGGAACAGGCCAGATTGCGTCTCTGTTGTCAGCATACAGTTGACAGTGTTGGAGCACATGCTCAGCATTTTCGGGTGCCACGCTGCAGGGACACGTCTCCGAAAAATGTGAACATATGTTGACGAAATCTGTTGTGCCTAGTCCTTAGTCTGAATATAATACACTGTCCCTCTCTAGAGAGGCGATGAAGTGAGTCTTGGGGAGAAAATCTGGTGTGGGTATCCAGCCATCACGTACTGTTCTGTGTCAACTTATGTTTACAGTTTGTTTTATAAAGTAAACCACTTCAAACGTTACTCTTATACCAGATTGTACCGTAAAATGTGTCGTCTTGTTCTCTATTGTGTACTTGTGTAAAATGTTACCAGTACAGACGTTTCACACTGGGCTATTCCCCAGTGGGTTCCAGGGCCCCATTGTGGAGAAACAAGACCAAACCCACTGCCTTCCCAGAGAGCATGTTTTTGGAGTCGACTAACTGGGAGCTTGCTTCAGAGTCGGAGTGCATCTGTATGGGAGACAACGGACCAACAATCTGCTTACAAGTCATATAAGAAAAATAGATGTGCGCGATGAACTGCCACATGTTCTTAACGTCCTTTGAAGGATAAGCAACGAACTTTTCTAATGAAAGCAAATAGGGGCCCTTAAATTATATTACGCCCCGTGGCTTCCAGTAACCCATTTTAGGGTGGGGACTTGGGGGCCGGGGTAAATTCACAGCTTCTTGACATACATGACGTAAAAAAGCGATTAATTATGAATTGAATGAAATCAATTGGGTTGGGCTGAAATCGCAGCCTAGCTGTTTTCCACAACAAACGTGCCAGTCACCCTTTTACTAGCGAACGCTGAAGAACGAAAAGAGCCTAGTTAAACATAAAATTAATGAAGTGTGTTTGATGGCTGAGCAGAAATAACAATAGGGATACTATTCTAGATCTGATTTTGTCAGAAAATGGCTCATAAACGGCATTACTTTCTTGAAACATAGCTTTCCGCCTATCAAACGTTGCAGTTGTTAAGATAGAAAAAAAAATATATGAATAGTTCCTTGAACTAGATACACAGATTTAATGAGCACGAAGAAAATATCCTGGAAAGTAAAGACGGTCGGTGTGATGTTATCCCATCATCGATCGGGTGCCGATTGATTAGTTTTTAAAAATGTGAGCCTGAAACCGTTCTCGCGATGATGTAAAAAACAAAATAGTCTTTTTTATTAACAGCAACAACAACAACAACAACACACACACAAAAACAACAGCAATAACAACCTTAAATGTTAAATTAGGAATCAACTTCATAGCACTTAGAACATTCCCATAAATGCTCAGCCCCCATCTTCAGCAGCAAACGAAAAGAGTTCCAATTCCGATGGCACCAGTAACTGTCTGGTTATTTATCCGTCTCGCCTTTCCCTTGAGTGATGAGCGTCAGACAAATCCTCTGGGCACTCTTCGCAGCATCATTCTCCTCAGACCGTGAAGATCTATTTGTGCTATCGCACTGTTCACTCGCCTCCAAAGGGCCCTTGCAACATCTAGCTTGCCTTGTGTCAGTTCACACCAAGTTGTGCAGTGCCAGCCAATCCATCTGCTTGTTCGTTACCCAAAACCAGCACGACATGAAGAAATTATGCAAAGGACGGTAACTACCCGAGACCTTTGAAACCATGCTTACCACCCTTTGCGGAGCATTCACGTCTCCATCCTTTTCAACATGCTCTGGGAGTTCGTTACAACTATGACTACTTGATGCAATCTTTAAAAAAAAACTTACTCTGAACTTTTTTTTTTAACATAAGAAAGGATATGCATTATATCTTTCTCTTACCTGATATCTGTAATTCTTCCCCTCCTATGCTACAGCGACAGATGGGTCCTACCAACTCCCACCTATTCATCTGCTAAATTGCATAAAATTTGTGGCATGTAAGTGTCATGATTAATTATACCACTCTGTCGCGGTCCTTCTGCCACCACGATCCTCACGGTCGCATTACATCAAGGTTCAATCTCATTTACCCCACACCCCTAGGTTTGCATCACCGACCCCGAACAAGTCGACAGCCTGTTCGTCTTAAGTAATTTTCAGCTGTCGCTGTACACATTATCAAGACTACTTTCATGGCTGCCTCACTTCCACGTGGATACTCTCCAGTACCAACAGCCATCTGTCTCAATAACTTCCGCTTCCGGGGTAACATTGTATGCTTGTCTTAATGGCAGCCAATCAGAAGCTTAGTAAATTGACTTAGAGCCTGAAAAAGTTATTCTCACGAAAGTCATTCCTTTCACACACACACAAAAGATTTCTGTGCCACTTTTGCTTATTGACTGAAGTCACCCGTGCTTTTGTGCGCGGAGGGTGGGGGAATGGATTCGTAATACACTTCTTACACAGGTTTTCCATCAAGCGCTTCTACTGGCACGCTGCGTTTGTGAGAGAGCAATCGTGCGAAGATGACGTACTTTGTTTTCTATCGAAACGTGTGTCCCTCCCCCCTCTTCCCCCCCCCCATCTTTTTAAAATATACTTTAATGATGAGCAAGAGGTGGTCGAAAGGTAGAGCATCTTCACACATGGGAAGATACCGGTTTTAATTGTTAGGATTTCTTCTTTTGGGTGATAACTTGTGGCGCTTGTCTAAAGTTTCTTTACGATCACCCAGGGCGTGTTTCTTGACTTTTAAAACTGTGTGTCGTCTCCACGGTGAAAGTTGTGTATGCTGTCGTTGAAAATACTACGTGCTGGGGCGTCAGTCTCTTCCACGGGAACCAGGAGAGCGGTTTCGCGTACAGCCAAACGTCTTCGATACATTCTTCTGTTCTTACTGAAATGTTAATTGAATCAACATACAAACAATTTGTGTTAGAAAGACTAGAACGATCTTATACTTTACATGTGGGTCCCAGGGCTCCACGGATAGGGGGGGGGGGGGAGGAAGGAGGTAGACCCACTGATTCTCTAACAAGCATGTCGTAAAAGTCGACTAATTAGGGATGTTTGACACGAAGTCGGAGTAAATCTGCCTGAGAGGCGAGTAAACTTATGTTCCGGAACAAGGCGAAAGTCCAAAAGTGGACAGACAACCAGAACTTTCCACCGGGGATTACAGGTGGGCATCGTGAAGAAGAAGATAAAGAAGAAGAAGAAGAAGAAGAAGAAGAAGAAGAAGAAGAAGAAGAAGAAGAAGAAGAAGAAGAAGAAGAAGAAGAAGAAGAAGAAGAAGAAGAAGAAGAAGAAGAAGAAGAAGAAGAAGAAGAAGAAACTGATCAGCCATGTCTCATAACCAAGGCTTTTATTTTCGTATCAGAAAAAGATACCGGTACTCATCAACTGGGTCTACAAAGGGTGCCAGTACTCGTACTCGCCACAAAGTTTCTGTTACATCAGTGATAAAACAAATTATGCCTAATTCCATCCCCTCCCCCCTCCACCCCCCACCCTTCCCCAAAAGGGCGCTGGGAATCCCTACGGGAAGCCGAACGGTTTAACGCGTGGGAGACCCGGGTTTAAATCCTCTGTAATGTGATAGAAAGGAGAGGGGGGGGGGGGGGGGGGCAAATAATACATTTCCTAACCTGCACAGTGGGTGGCGACAGCCATAGCCATGCGACCCTAAACCCTTAGGTTTGAGAATCTCTTGTTCTACACTGCACTAAACAGTGGCAAAGGCAGCAGTATGTGTGTGTGTGTGTGTGTGTGTGTGTGTGTGTGTGTGTGTGTGTGTGTGTGTCTGTATGTCTGTGTGTTTGTGTGTGTGTCTGTCTGTGTGTCTGTGTGTGTGTCTGTCTGTGTGTGTGTGTGTGTGTGTGTGTGTGTGCGTACGTGTATATATCTATCTATACCATGATAAGGAGGTGTATATGATTGGGAAGAATGCGATCTATCTTGCACATTCTGGGGAGATGCAGACAGAGAATCGCCCAACGGGCACCGAGATAAGAAACAAATGGACCGAAGAAGCAAAGACGTTGAAGAGACGCCCTACGGTGATCGTTGTGAGAGAAACCAAAGATGTTGGACCGCACTGCATCCACAATATCAATTCTACTTCCAATTCCTTTTCAGAAAAAAAAAAAGAAAAGAAAAAAAAAAACAGGTTCAACCCGCTGCTAGCTAGCCGAAGCTGCCAACAGTCTCCGGTTATATTTGTGGTCTTGTTTATTTGCGCTACTTTCGTGGCTAAAGTTCTGGTATTTGCGCCGTCTCTGGGCTTAATGCTTGTTTCCTCCAAGTCAGACCTCTCATTCGCTATCCTGTTGTCAGCTGTGTATTCTTGCCGTTTGTTTTCTCATGTTTCCTCCTGGGTTTCAGCTCCTTCTAATTTGGCCAGGCGTTTATCATAGGAGAGGGAACTTCTTAATATAACGTCCTTTGGACCACCATTTATAGTTTTTAAAATTTTGAGTATTTTACTTTGCCGAAAAGTACTGAAAACATATATAGGTTTGGATAGATCCGAAATTTACAAATATTCCACGTGTGGCCATAGTGCTCTTATATCTGTCTTTCTGCAATAAAAACGGGTTAATCATGTCATGGAGATGTGTGTAAAATGTTAGGTGAAGCCTCACAATGATTCTATCCTTCATTTGTTATAGTGTGCTCCGATTGTGTCGGTTTGAGTCGGTAGATAGGCTCTGGTGTAGGTAAAAAAAAAAAAAAACCAGCTCACGCTTTGAGATCCTATGTTCGGTGTTCAGGATTGTTGTGGCTTGTGGGGTACCGGATTAAGCGCTCTCTGGGGGAGGGGGAGGGATTGTACTCACGGTGCATCCACAGTGGGTAGGGTGTCAGAGGGGGGAAAAAGGAACGACTGCACGTTATATAAAGGAATGAAGGAGTTAACTGCGAGCTGTTAAGATGGGCTCTGTAATTTTTTTTTAAAGTATCCAGAAGCCATGAGTTGTAAACCCTTTGGCTCGGTACTATGGATATCGCAACCCTTCGGCCTTGATTCTATTATAGGTACCGTTACTCTGGGAGAAATGTGGCTTTTCTGCCTACTCCCGGGAGTGAACCCGGACCACAAGGAGTTCGTCACCCGGCCGCCGCGAAAGTCAGGTTTAACCAACTACGCTAGAGAGCCGGGCAGATGGGCTCTGTATAAATGTCACAACATGAAGACGATGATAATGTGATGAGATGGTGAATTATTTAGCACTGACTAAATAATATCGGCAGATGGATTTTGTGGCTTAGGCGTTGCCTCCGCGCTTCGTAATTCCAAGATGCTGTGGGTTTGATACCTGCTGCAGGCGATTTAGCACACGACCGCCTTGCGTTGGGTTCAACAGTGGTATCGAGAGCTGACCTTTAGTAAGCCATGGCAAACTACTAAACGTAAAATTGCATACTGAGATCACAAACAGCCAAAAAGGAATGCCCAGGCTGGTTCTGCCACGACCGGCTCCAGCTGACGGGCCATGCTGCTGACGTCACCAGATCGGGCTAACGATGCGTCCACGCAAGGGGTGCCGGGGGCAATAATCAAGAAAAGTCGGCTACAAATTGTGAAATTATTAAATAAGTATATAGATACTTATAAGTTACAATGTAAGTTGTCTTCCCTCGCCACTGTCGATAACAGTTTATTTCTTGTTTGAGAACCGCTGCGTTAACGCATCGATAGCCCGACCCGGTGACGTTAGCAGCATGGCCCGTCAGCTGGAACCGGTCGTGGTTCTGCAACGCCCTGCAAAGGAGACGCAAAAAACTTTTACATAATTTTTACGTCGTTAAAATTATTACGCTCATAGCTTTTTAAACTGCGGTTTTTCATTCCCTCGGCATCTCCTTGCCAATTCGCACAGGACTGAAAGAGTTAAGCGCATAATGTCATCATCTAGTATTTTTGACGACCCTTCACTTCAACACAGCTCTACGGCAGTAACCGTCAAGTGCTTACCATCACTTGTACAAGAATGGAAACGCCAGCCGGCGACACTTACCCATTTTCATTAATTGAAACGACTGAAAGATGCAAAAAATGCGCAAATAATGAACTATCCCGTACTGCACTGTCGCGGAAAAAGTCAACCAGAAGACCATGCATTAAACACTTCAGCTGGTAAACAACTAATCAAGCGTAGACCAGCCCGCGGTCGTCACAATAACCAGTGCTGGGAAAACCCCGCAATTTCACGGTTCACGGACATGGACAATTTTCCATTCACCGGGGAAATGACAGTAAATTCCATGGGAAAACAAATTGACCTACTTCATTTCAAATGACGATTGCGTGTCTAGTGTTGTAGTTCTGCGGCCTGGCGCATCTTAGTTTTCAAGGAGGATGGGGGTACAGTGCATTGAATTAGGGAATTGTTACATGATAATTGGACATTGTTAAGAAACAAACTGGGTACTGTAATTTTCAACGACCCCAAACAAAGGGGAAAACTCGGAATCCCCAGTCCAGTCCATATTTTAGGGGTGTCACATAACTTCTTTTGGTGTTCACAGAAAGTGCGGAAAGGTGTGCGTGTGCACCAACACATAACACTTTCAGAATAGGGGGTCGGACTAGGAGTTCCGGGTTTCCCCTTTGGGGTCGCCCAAAATTATAGAATCGCAAACTGTTCGTCCACTTGTGGACAATGGTCTTGTTTCAGAACTTGAATTTCTACATGCACATTTGTTTGCAAACAATCTTAATTAGTCACCTTCTGCGACATTCTTGTTAGTGGCAGTAAGTCTTTTCTGGTTTTTCCCAAAACCAGGCCCCGAAATTCACACAGGGTCGCCCTTTCTGATAAAAACAGTTCCCCATGTGGGTTCTGGCGTCTCATTTTTGGTGAGGGGGATAGACCCATTGTCTCCCTGTCAAGCATGTCGTAAAAGCCGACTAATTAGGGATATGTTATGCATTTGCATGGGAGGCGAGGAGCCAACAGTCTGCAAAACTGATGTGCAGGCAAAACTTGACTTCTGAAACAAGAGTAAAGTCATAAATTGGACGAACAATCATAATTTTCCACCCGAGTTTAAGCCAGTGAATGCTATCAATAAAAAGATATAAACAATTGTGTGCTGGCTCCAGTGTGTTCAATATAAATAAAAAAAAAGGTAACAATCAGTTTTTCAAACTATTGCTGTTGTGGACACGTGGTACTTGACCCATATTTGTGATGACCAGTTGGCACTAAAATTGGGAAACAAATAGATCAACTTAGCACTTTCTTTTGTGGCTACGAAATGCCGTACTACGTGCAGGACATGTCCTTTCGTTGTCCAGACCTCAACAGTAAGTTTCCCCGGTGGTTCTTTTCAAGTTAGGGAACCATTTACTTGTGAATCACCTAACATAAATTTATGCCATAATCTCCAAAAGATGCAACAAGGCATACAATAGGAAAACTGACAGGAAGCTAGCTGATCAATTCCGAAAACATCTCTCCAATAACTCAAATCAATCCGTCTTCATTTTGACGGCTCTGACCATCGAGGCACAAATGACATAACTGTCACAGCTATAAAATCTTGCTCTGGCGATCATAACACGCGCCTCGCTTTGAAAAATCGCCTCATCTGCAGTCTGTGTAGTCTAGGAGGCATCAATGTCCAGCATACCTTCATCTAGATATTTTTACTTTTACCAAAGTATTTTAATTTTTAAGTTTATTTTTACTGTAATATTGTTATCCTTATTTTATTTCATGTTATTACTTAAATCTATCTCTTGTCTGTACAATTTATGGACATTTCTACTGCTCTTTTATTCCAACTTTTTTTTTTTTTTAAATAAATATATTAATACTATTACTTTTACGACTAGTTTTCGAGCGTTTTTTTTAAAATTTTATTTCCTTTTATTTAAAAAAATGTATCTGAGACCTTTTGGTCCCCCGTGTGGGTTCCAGGGCCCCATTGTGGGGAAACAAGAATAGACCCACTGCCTCCCCAAAAGCATGTCGTAAGAGTCGACTAATTGGGGAGCTTACTTTGAAGTCGGAGTGCATCTGCCGGAGAGGCAAGGAACCAACAGTCTGTATTCAAGAGAATGAGATCTGTAAAACTGATGCACACGCAACACTCAGCTTCTGGAGCAGGACTGCAGTTCAGTAGTGGACGAGCAACCAGAACCTTCCGCCAGAATTTACAGCTGGTGAACGCAAAGAAGAAGAAGAAGAAGAATACCTTTTGGTAAGCGGAGTACCCCCCAGCCACCTTCTCCTCCTTTTTTTAAAATTATAGTGTAGTTCAGATCATGTGGGGAAAAGTCTCGATTTGTTTTGTTTTGTGCATGTTGTTCTGCTTCCATGTTTAGTTAAGCTTTTTAGTCACCATTCACTGGATTAATTTATTGCCATTGGAATAATGATGCAGGCAACGCCACGCTCATCGCCTTTGCTCCCCATGACATTTTTACAGCACCCATTTAAGGCTTTGTCGACTAGGAAACCGAAGATCAGTTATTAAGAAATCTGCGTCGATGTGGATTTAAATCCGAACTGTGTTTAGACTTGATGAGGCCCAAATATATATAAAGCCCCCGGTCCCTTCCGTTTTAAATTTACAATAGGTAATCTCAGAAAACTTCAAAATATACGAGTTAATTAACAATTATTATTTTATTCAGTTTTGTTTTTTGTTTTTTTAGTATCCAGAAGCCATGAGTTGTTAACCCTTAGGCTCTGTATTATGGATATCGCAACCTTTCGGCCTTGATTCCATTGTAAATACCGTAAATCTGGGAGAAATGTGGCTTTTCTGCCTACTCCCAGTTTTGAACCCGGACCACAAGGAGTTCGTCACCCGGTCACCACGCAGTCGGGTTTAGCCAACTACGCTAGAGAGCTAGGCATTGTTTTTATTCGGCTAAAAAAGGCTATATGACAGAAGTCGGCGTCGTCTGTTGCGAACGCGCTTTGTAATGCCGAGATGCCAAGATCGATCCCAGCTGTTGGCAATTTGGCAGCAGACCGTGGTACCAAGAGCTGACAGAGGGCAATGGCAAACTACTAAACGTGAATTTGCCTAGAAAAGCCACAGCAGCCCTTTCCAAAAAGCTGGGGTTGGTTCTGCAACGTCCTGTAAACGATGCGCCCGCAACTAACAAGTAAAAACCTGAGAAAAATTTACCCCCCCCCCCCCCCCCCCCCCCCCCCCCCCCCCCCCACCCCCCCCCCCCCCCCCACCCCCCCCCCCCCCCCCCCACTACTCAAAAAAAAAAAAGATTATTACACTCTCAAGAAAAAAATTTCTAACGAATTTTTTATGAAAAGAATATAACAAGGAAAATTACATTCCGAAAAAAGTTGCCATTATTTAGGCCTCTACAGATTGTGAGGCCCTACACTAAAGTTTAGTTAACTTATACCTAAATACAGCGCTGATTTTATTATTATATGATCATCATTCTTCCTGTGCGGATTGATCTAAACAATATGGTATATCTATCTATCTATCTATCTATCTATCTATCTATCTATCTATCTATCTATCTATCTATCTATCTATCTATCTATCTATCTATCTACCTATCTATCTATCTATCTATCTATCTATCTATCTATCTATCTATCTATCTATCTATCTATCTATCTATCTATCTATCTATCTATCTATCTATCTATCTATCTATCTATCTATCTATCTATCTATCTATCTATCTATCTATCTATCTATCTATCTATCTATCTATCTATCTATCTATCTATCTATCTATCTATCTATCTATCTATCTATCTATCTATCTATCTATCTATATCTATCTATCTATCTATCTATCTATCTATCTATCTATCTCTCTCTCTCTCTCTCTCTCTCTCTCTCTCTCTCTCTCTCTCTGTCGGGTCGGTCGGTCGGTCGGTCGGTCGGTCGGTCGGTCGGTCGGTCGGTCGGTCGTCGGTCGGTCGGTCGGTCGGTCGGTCGGTCGGTCGGTCGGTCGGTCGGGTCGGTCGGTCGTCGGTCGGTCAAATCGGTCGGTCGGTCGGTCGGTCGGTCAGACGGTCGGTCGGTCGGTCGGTCGGTCGGTCGGTCGGTCGGTCGGTCGGTCGGACGGTCGGTCGGTCGGTCGGTCGGTCGGTCGGACGGTCGGTCGATCGGTCGGTCGGTCGGTCGGTCGGTCGGTCGGTCGGTCGGTCGGTCGGTCGGTCGGTCGGACGGTCGGTCGGTCGGTCGGTCGGTCGGTCGGTCGGTCGGTCGGTCGGTCGGTCGGTCGGTCGGTCGGTCGGTCGGTCGGTCGGTCGGTCGGTCGGTCGGTCGGTCGGTCGGTCGGTCGGTCGGGTCGGACGGTCGGTCGGTCGGTCGGTCGGTCGGTCGGTCGGTCGGTCGGTCGGGGTCGGACGGTCGGGTCGGTCGGTCGGTCGGTCGGTCGGTCGGACGGTCGGTCGGTCGGTCGGTCGGTCGGTCGGTCGGTCGGTCGGTCGGTCGGTCGGTCAGACGGTCGTCCCGGTCGGTCGGTCGGTCGGTCGGTCGGTCGGTCGGTCGGTCGGTCGGTCGGTCGGTCGGTCGGTCGGTCGGTCGGTCGGTCGGTCGGTCGGTCGGTCGGTCGGTCGGTCGGTCGGTCGGTCGGTCGGTCGGTCGGTCGGTCGGTCGGTCGGTCGGTCGGGTCGGTCGGTCGGTCGGTCGGGTCGGTCGGTCGGTCGGTCGGTCGGTCGGTCGGTCGGTCGGTCGGTCGGTCGGTCGGTCGGTCGGTCGGTCGGTCGGTCGGTCGGTCGGTCGGTCGGTCGGTCGGTCGGTCAGTCGGTCTGTCTGTCTGTCTGTTTGTATATATGTTTGTCTGTCTTTCGGTCTTTCTGTATATCAATCTAGCTATCTATCGTCTTTCGGTGCCTAATGCTGCTAGGCATCATAGGCACGGCTAATGATCGCTTTGTTAGCTTGCAGTTTGATGATATTGTTGAGTTTCAGCAAGCTTTTAACTTCATCTATCCATTTGCCTTCCTCTGCCTCTTGAGTTTTCTATTCTCCCTGATTCAACCCCACAATCTGCTGCTCGGTAGGAAAGCGAGTAGCAAACGAACCGCCAGTAGTATAGGAGGTTCCCTTTGACCCCGCTTTTCTGCATTAATGCATATTTCTGCCT
This sequence comes from Candidula unifasciata, assembly GCA_905116865.2. Classification (NCBI taxonomy): domain Eukaryota; kingdom Metazoa; phylum Mollusca; class Gastropoda; order Stylommatophora; family Geomitridae; genus Candidula; species Candidula unifasciata. The sequence continues at coordinate 52,132 of CAJHNH020000603.1, forward strand.
TATATAATCATACCAGTTATTGATTTTGTAATTATAGTCGACGGTGTGCAACTATTGATTTTTTCCCCCGCACGCCGCTGCAGCCACGCCCATTTTCTGACCACTGTGACGTCACTCTCCCGCCTTGTGTGACGTGGATGATTGATGGTGGGTACACGTAATTACAACAATTTAAAAAAAAAACACGACAGCGGTTCTAAAAATATGATTTTATTCAACAGAGTTACAACATTTATATATTTAGAGGAGATGTACTGATATTATCAGCGTGGACAATTCTTTTAATATAAAAGTAGGACAGGGCGTTTCTGTGCTGTTGATATGTGTACATAGTTGACTTGTGTGTTTTGAAGCCAATATTTATCCCACCCCCACTCTGTTGCGTGTTTAGTACGTTTAAAAATGTTTCTTTATCTAACGTATTGTGCTTTTTTGAAAGTCCCTTGGTACTGGTCTTACTATAGGAACCGAAACAGTGGTAAGTTTTACTGCACAAGGACACCATGCCTATCCCTTCATACTCTAATTTGAATAGCCCTGGTGTGCGTCTATCATATAGCTTGGTCTCCTCGCATGCCTGGCAGTGAGCCGTAGCTGTAATAGATTTATGAACCTGACAGACTTCGGACGGAAACCAGTCGTTATAGACATTATTGAACTCTTCCAAGAGGGTGTGTCTAACAACTTCAGTTAAACTGTCAGCACTCAGTGCTAGGTAGAGACTATCTGTATCCATCTCACAGAGTTGGAAATCAGACCTATCTATAAACTTATCTAGGAAATCGTAATAAAATTCCAACATCCGCAGTTTGGCGTATTGATATACGAAAAATCCTATTTGTAACGGCAAGTCCCATTTCGTGGTTCGCTTTAATAGCTCGACCTCAAATATATTATCTCCTATCTGAGACATATGTTTGAAATATGCATTATTCACAAAGTTACCCGTCTCCTTAGCAGTACAGTAGGTTACATCTGTATGGCGACTCTTATCAGTGAGTGTCTTTCCATAAGCCGCATTACCCATTAATTTCATTGTCTCTGCTGTAATTGCGTGAGCAGGGTCTCTGTCGCCATTTCGCCGGGCGTTAGAAACTGTATTTCCAAACTCATGGAAACATGTAACAGGTCGATACTCAATTGTCTGATAGACATTTGTTACTTTCAAACCATGGCTCATATACCAATTTAACAGAGGTGTTGCTAATAATATTTTCTCTCCGAAATAACTGGAAATCAATGTTCGTCTCGGGGTCGTCAAAAGTTTGTTTTTAATGGCATATTCCCGCATAAATTCCCCGATATCGTCCCGACTAACGTATACATTCTTGAAGATTGGTGGTAGTTCTGAAAAATGCTCTTTCAACGCCGCGGGGACCTCAATATCACACTCCAACAACCCAAACCATTCACCCTTCAATACACCATCAAGAATCCTCTCTTCTGAAATTGACCCCCGTGGAAGTTTTGAGGAAGGAAAAGCAGCTTCTAAGAATACTTGGATTGATGGATCAGCTTTCTTGAGTTTCTGCCACTGACACTCCCACATTTCCACGACCTGTACGTTTACTACGTTAATAAGATAATCGGTAATATCACGTGTGTTTTTAAACAGTTCTGTCAAAGGCTTGTTATTGACAGGGTTTTCAGTCTTTCCGCGGGTTAATGAACACACATGTCCATGGAACAAACAACCGTGAAATTGGTAAGCTGTTCTATTCAACTTATCCCAACCATCAACCCTGATGCGTCTGTCGCCCAATTGCATTTCACGTCCGGAAAATTGAGTTTTCAACTCGATATTATCCATGTGTTGTAATCATGTCAACCATTCTCTACTCTGCCGTCCATATTTATGGAATCTGTGTGGTTTGAAACCGTCTTCTTTCCTTCTAAATATAGGAAAATCTGTAGGCATTTTTTGCATGAGGGCCCACAAATACAAACCATTCGCATCATAACCTTTAAGTGCTTTTGTCAGCTTACCACCCCGAATATAAGTTTTATCTCTCTCTTGGTACCTAGAGAATATAAGGGACGGTCCTCCAACTATACTCGTTCTAAGCAAGGTGTGAAAATCAGCTTCCTGCTTGCAGCATAAGGCAAAATTCACTTTGTTTGATAAGGATTTACTTAGATAGGCTAATGTAATTCCCGGTAAAGAGATATTTGACTTGAACATGTCGATCCCGAGAGTGCCGTAGAAATCGCTCTGGACCTGTAAGGCTTTGATAAAAGGAAAAACATCTTTATTATTATACCATTCTAAAAAATCCCTCAAAGAACGCATCTCATTTTCTGCCCAAACACGTTGACAATACGCATATTCTGCAATCGAGATGTTACTGTTTTTTAAACGAGAATAAAAGGCTGAGTGGGCGGGCAGACTTGACTCGTCTAGTTTATTTAAATCTGTGATATATTCATAGCAAAAAAAGCCTTTGATTTCTTCAATATTATTAGCTCGTAAATATTGACTGTATGACACAGAAGGGGCGAGGTAATTTGAAATGTCTAGAAATTTTAATTTCTCTGTTGAAATGCATTGAAAACTGTTATTTTTCTTTACTATATACTGAAAACCCTTTTGTCCCTCCATGAAATAACGAGCTAAGTATTCTTTAATTATTGGAACATCAAACCTCGAAGAATTAAATCCAATCACGGGGACCTCGCGTAGGTAAGCATCAAAACGTTCCAGTAATTTTGGATAAGGCAAATCAGCCAACTGCGCGTATATAGAATCAAATTGTACACGTAATAATGCGTACGCTTTATCAGCAATTTCGTGTAGATAGGCAATCATACTCGAGACTAGCTCTTGTGAATTACCAGTAGTGATGAAACATTTAGCTTCGGTGAACGTCGGGACATTTGAACTGAAGTTGTTAGACACACCCTCTTGGAAGAGTTCAATAATGTCTATAACGACTGGTTTCCGTCCGAAGTCTGTCAGGTTCATAAATCTATTACAGCTACGGCTCACTGCCAGGCATGCGAGGAGACCAAGCTATATGATAGACGCACACCAGGGCTATTCAAATTAGAGTATGAAGGGATAGGCATGGTGTCCTTGTGCAGTAAAACTTACCACTGTTTCGGTTCCTATAGTAAGACCAGTACCAAGGGACTTTTAAAAAAGCACAATACGTTAGATAAAGAAACATTTTTAAACGTACTAAACACGCAACAGAGTGGGGGTGGGATAAATATTGGCTTCAAAACACACAAGTCAACTATGTACACATATCAACAGCACAGAAACGCCCTGTCCTACTTTTATATTAAAAGAATTGTCCACGCTGATAATATCAGTACATCTCCTCTAAATATATAAATGTTGTAACTCTGTTGAATAAAATCATATTTTTAGAACCGCTGTCGTGTTTTTTTTTTAAATTGTTGTAATTACGTGTACCCACCATCAATCATCCACGTCACACAAGGCGGGAGAGTGACGTCACAGTGGTCAGAAAATGGGCGTGGCTGCAGCGGCGTGCGGGGGAAAAAATCAATAGTTGCACACCGTCGACTATAATTACAAAATCAATAACTGGTATGATTATATAAGGCAGAAATATGCATTAATGCAGAAAAGCGGGGTCAAAGGGAACCTCCTATACTACTACCGCCCCGTGTCCCTAATTCAAGATTACTTCTTCAGCATTCCGAGCTCCTGAGGTTCAAACTTCTTCATCATTCCGAGCCCTTGAGGTTCAAACTTCTTCATCATTCCGAGCCCTTGAGGTTCAAACTTCTTCAGCATTTCGAGCCCCTGAGGTTCAAACTTCTTCAGCATTCCAAGCCCTTGAGGTTCAGACTTCTTCATCATTCCGAGCCCTTGAGGTTCATTGCTGCAGATATCAGTCGCATCCATTCATCTCTATGACTGGCCGTCTCCCTCCAACTGGTGACTTCCAGGTGTGTGCAGGTTTGCCGGTATATTATCACTCCATCGTCTTCTTGGTCTGTCACGTGGACTACTCCCGTTCAACATTTTTGGGGTGTGCGTCCGAGCACTGGTCACTGGGAGCCGTTGTGGTGTAACGGCTAGACACTTGCCTGCGGATCCAAGGGTCGTGTGTACAGGTCCTGGCAAAGCCAATTTTTTTTTTTAATGACTTGCTCCTAGGTCGACGCACTCTTAAAAGAGTCCCAGGTACAGTCCATGGAAATAAAGGCGACCGGCGTGAAAACCGCATCACCCCCCCCCCCTTTTTTTTCCACCCCGAGTGCTAATTTAATTACTCTATAAAATATGTCTAGCCCTACATACCCAATACGTCTGGAGGATGTGAAAAGGATCACTTATTTCTTTGGTCTCTCTATTATTTGCCGTTATCTCTATATGCCACAGCCACTACAGTCTGTTGGTCAATTCATTCATTCATTCAGTAGCATGTCCCTCGCGGAACCTCGCTGCCATAACAACCCTCCGGAAAACCTTCCTATCCTGAGCAAGATGTCCTGCGTCTGATACACCCATCTGGAGATCATCTGCCACATCCTGCACCCATCTTCTCCTTGGCCTTCCTCTTCCTCTCTTCCCAGGCATATACCCCTCCATTATTGTTCTCTCTAGACTTCCATGACGTTTCAAGTGACCAAAATATTTCAATTTTCTTGTTTTATTGTCTTTACTAGCCAACCCTCTTCAATATTCAGCTCTCGAAGTATGGTGGTCAATTAGTCGACAGATTTTGACCACTACACATCCACTCATTCAGTCCATGGCAGCTCGTATCCCCTCCTCAGCTAATCCCATTGCGCGTAGCGACTGATGATAGCAGTTCTGTTTTTTGTTTTTTTTTGTCTTCTTCTTCATGCATAGTGCTCTTATCTGGCCACATCCCTTTCAAACATCCGTTCTTGCAGTAATTAATATTGTCTTAGTCCTGATGATGCCAGTGAATTGTGGGGATTAAAACAAATTGTGAATTTCCTGCGATGCGCGAAAGCGAATCAGGTTAAGGGACAATTAACACCGCTTCTGACGCATAGAAAGATACCTCTATCAACCAAAGCAAATCTCGTATTAAAAAAACAACAAATGAGATGGTTTGACCACCTGGTACCAACTGCCACAGAGAGCCACGCTGAAGAGATATAATGAACACGGAGCAAGGATAAGACCCCGCAAGACATGGATCAAGAGCAACCTAACAGAAATTAGCTCCAACTTGTACAATGCATTGGGAAAAGCGCACAAACGATCCTCAAATTCCCCCCCCCCCCCCCCCCCCAAACACCCCGCTGAGGTAAATGGTGGAAGAGAAGACGAAGAAGAAGAAATAGAAATGAATTTCCTTGCCGCCTTTCACTCTAAGAAGACACGTACAAATATCTTATAAGACATTTCTTGACATACGCCCACACTTACTTCAAGAATGCAACATGTGCAATTTTCTTGTATGAAGCGCATACAAGACTGGTGACGCCTTTATAGTTGTCTTAATCCTAGTCTTAGCGGAGGTTTCAACTTCGCTGCAATCGGGTTTTCCCCATAGTGGCTCCATTCCTGGTTACTGGTGCCATCGGAATTGGAACTCTTCGCTTGCTGCTGAAAATGGGGACGAAGCGCTTATGGAGGTGTCCAAAGTACTGTTATGTCGATTCTTAAGTCAACACTGACCATTCATGTTCCGTTCATGTGCTAGTGAAAATCAAATGAAATGTCCCTCACTTTTCATAGTGAAAAAGTAAAGGACCCTTCTCCATGCCTTTCAAGCGCATTGAGTATTTAGCGCTAGTCCTATATTTATTGACCAAACAACACTTGGTGGGTGATGTGCTCAGCATCACACCGGCCGCCTTTACTTCCCAGGACTGCACCTGGTACCCATTTAAGGCTGGGTCGACATAGGAGTCAATGTCATTTTTGAAAACAAAGTCCAGCCCTCGTCAGGAACCGAACGCACGACCTTCCGATCCACAGGCGAGGTACTAGCCGCTAGATCACTCTTGGCCACACGGGAAATCTCTAACCCCAAGCCATTCATGTAATAATTAACAGTATTTTATTCAATTTAAATATGACACCCACCCCACCCCTCCCAACAAATACAGTGTTGTCATTTTCAAGAAAGGCCTGCTCCCAATTATATGTGTAATTTCTTTTTTCTTAAGGCTGACATTTCGCAAGTTGCAATCTCTGTAACCATACGGCAATCCACGCATTTCAAAACGCAGCATAAATATTTAATTTCTCTTGAAATGCAACCAACTAAATGTGGACTTCTAATTGGTCTTGGGGGTGTGAATGGAATGTTGGAAGCCATTGTGAAATTTCCACTGTATTGAATGTAATGGGATCTCGTATATACCACGGGGTCATTGATAATTCACTGTGTAGTTCATGCAGTAACAGATATATCATCTAATCTCTGGTGCTCCAGCCTCAAAGACCAAATGGGTAGCACCCTGTTCTGAGATATGAGTTAAGAATCCATATCATAGCAGGCGGGGCATTCCTATAAGGGCGATGTCCCAATCTTCAGCAGCAAAAGCAGAGCTCCAATTCCTATAGTGCCAGTAACAGTCTGGTTGTATATCCGTCTCGCCCTTCCCTGAGTGTTGAGCGTTGGCCAGATCCCCTGGTTATTTCCCGCTGCACCATTCTGTTCAGACAGTGGTGATCTGTGCCTTCGCACTGTCTACTCGCGCTGTCATAGAACCCTTACAACATCTGTTCTTTCCCTGCCTGTATTTCGTCTTGTGGACCTAATCATCCACCGTTTGGTCTGTTTCTGTTTGTTTCTGTTTAAACAACAGATCAACATCATGGCACAAGGGTGGTAACTGTGCAGGTTAGGATTTTATTTTTGCCAACGACAGGAAAAAACAAAACCTCAACCTTACCAAGGATTCGAACCCTGGTCTCCCACTTGAGTAATCTAACCAATGGATTATTCAAACTAAAATTGTTACTTTAACGTCTTTTGCCTTATGCGTGGTCTCAATGCATGGTATCCGCCTCCAGTGCTAGAAATTCCGGGTTCAATCCCCGGTAAGAGCTGGTATTTTTTCACGTGGACTTGGACTTCTAGTAATTCCCCCTGGTCTCTGGGTAGTGAGATCGGACGCCAGTGTGCATTGTTGCGCACGTAAAAAATCCCTGACAATGAGAAATCGAAAAAAGTAGCCTAACGGCGCTGTTCGAGCAAAATTAGTGCATTGTGCAGAGCTTCTTCGGACTCAGACTTGAGTTAGAAGAAGAACTGAGCACTTATGGGTTACTACCCGTGTACCATGATGTTGATCTGTTGTTCAAACCTCAAACCTCAAACACTGGTGGTAGTTTAATCCTATTTACACTCAGGCGGTTATTTTATTCAGGTAGTCAATAACTGAGGTAGGAAGAACTGAAAATATGCTTGACTGGGAAATAATCAATGTCTTGTGCACTATAAAGATGTATTAACGCAGATCAGAGCGACGCAAACCATCTGACTGACAGCAGACTACAAAACAAGCCATGAAGATGGTGAAGAGATAGTTTCTAAGGAAAACTACAAACACTTGGTGTCACCAACTAGAAAGGAAAGGCCAGTATAACAGAGAGAATGTATGCCAGGTGATATCTGCAGCAAAGAACACCAACGAATCTGGAGGCTGAAGAAATAAAAGAAGATGTATATATATATATATATAATATATATATATATATATATATATATATATATATATATATATATATATATATATATATATATATATCTTTCTTTCTGAAGGATTTTGATTGGCACCTTTCTGTCTTTCTGCTTCTTCTTTTGTCGTCTCACTGACACCTTGTTGTAGCCCAGTGTCGTGGTTTTCTGTATTTGCCTTAAGCTTCTGAGGTGGCTCGGGTGATGGATTTGTCCATCTGTTTTTTGCAGATTTAAGCTAAACCATTTATCCGTTTCATTCTCCCTTCCTCCCCCCCCCCCCTCCCCCCGCCTTCTTCCCAGATGTTCTGCTGTTGAAAAAAAAAATCCTTTGCAGTTTGGTCTTGCTGCATTCTCACTAGATGGCCGAACCGTCTTTTCAGACAGCAATAGTATACTGTGGTGGTATTGGAACCACAGCCCATGGCGATGGTGTGTGCAACTGACAGTATCTACTCGCGTTTTCCGCAATTAGAGCATGACATTTCTGGACCATTTTTTTTTTATCGTCTATATGAGCTTTTTCTCAGTCGCCTAGCTCTAAACCTTTCCGCTGTCAATTTCTCCTTCTTCATCTTGTCTTTCAGAAGCAATATCAGGGCATACAGATAAAGTCACAAAATTAGGAAAAGAAGATAAGGAACCTTGGGGAATTTAGACAAAGTCCTAAAATCAAGAGGAAAAAAAAAGATATTTTCCTAATATAGCGGTCTTTCTTCTGTTTTTAAAGTCCATGCGTGTGGCGTTGGTAGTCATGTCCATCCACAACCTTCTGTCTCGAGTACTTTCAGTTAACACTGATACAGATGATCCCCCATGCCAAATGTCAAATGTCAAAGATATCAAATGTCCAGCGTCTTTTTTTTCCTCTGCCTCCCTCTGTCTCTCCTCTCCTCTCCTCCAACTTTCCTACTGTCCTGATCTACTCCAGTTTTCTCCTCCTCATCACATGACCAAAGAATGTGGATTGTCTTTTCCTGATGTGGGCTGTCAGTTCTCTTCGTGAGTCAATTTTCCCCAAGACATTTTCATTACTCTTTTTAACTGCCCAGTGTTTTCTCGTCATTCGTCTGTAAAACCACATCTCCTGCAGCTCCCAAAAAATATTTCACTAAACTTCCAACTGTCCATGATTCACTTCCCTATATCAAGATAGGATTTATACAGCTTTTAAGAATTCTCCTTCTCGTCACAATTGACCAAGAAAGATTGCATAAAATGTTCTTTGTGTGTGTGTGTGTGTGTGAAATACTTGCTGCCTTTGCTTGAGCTGTTCGACATTTATCTTCTTTAATACATCTTCCATCTGATGTTATCAAGGTACCTAAGCACTTAAACAGATCAACTTGCATGAGGTTCGTCCCATTTACTTTGATGCTGCATTTCAGAGGGTCAGTTTTCTTTGTTGTAATTGCCATTTCTTATGTTTTTTTTTTTTTTTTTTTTTTTTTTTTGCTGTTCAAACGAAAACCCCCCCCCCCCCCCCCCCTTTTTTTTTTTTTTTAACTGTCTATGACTATATTATCCACAATTTCTTGTAGCTGTGGTTCATTTTCGGCGATCAAAACAAATTGTTAGCGTATCACAGGTTGTTAACAATATGCACACCAATCTATTTTCCTGGCATACCATGTGTGAATCTAATTATTATTTCACTGCACAAACTGAATAGTACACATCCCTCTCTAAAGCCTTATTGCCTGTTTTGAAAAATTCCAACTTGGTTGTCAGTCCTTATGGCTACTTCTTGTTATAAGTATGTGAGTTTTTTTAAATTACAAAATCTTTACCATCAATGTTTAAAGTTTCCAAAATTCTAACAATTGATTCATGTTTTATTTTATAAAATGCTTTAGTATAAACAACACACACACACAACACACAAACAAACACACACACACACACACACACACACAAAAACAGTTAGTTAGTTAGTTAGTTGATATCCTTTTCAGGACGTTGCAGAACCAACCATAGCATTTTTTGGCTGTTGTGGTTTTTCTAGGCAAGTTTACATCCAGTAGTTTGCTATTGCTTTCTGGGCTTCACGATACCACTGTTGAAACCAAAGCAAGGCCTGCAGCTGGGATCGAACCCGGCACCCCGGCATCATAAAGCGAGTTCACAACGTATAAGCCACTGACGCCGACACAATAACAAATCTCTTTTAATTTCAGTACGGAATTTTAGCACCACTTTTGCCATCCAATGCATTTAATGGGCTTCTTCTCAGACGCCCACTTCTTGAAACTTTTTGCAACCATTTTCTTCTTAATTTTCTTTTTCTAAAGCAGCCTTGACGGTGTAGGTAGAGTCGCAAAATCAAGACATAAGGATATTTTCCTAATATAGCTGATGCGAAATGATTGGTATGAATGAGAACTGCAGTCTGGTACACAAGACATTTTCCTGTTTAACTAGATACACTGTCGCGCAGTGATCGCAAACAGATGCAACCTCCGAACATCCTTCTCCTCCCCCTCCCCAGCACAACAAACATAGAAGGCGTACAACACACATATTGATCTAGCAATTAAGGGTATAATATCTGACACAAAGTTGTGCTATTTTCTGAAACTCTGTTTGTTCTCTTTCGTAATTTGGAATAATTATAACGGGAGTCGGTAAAACATCCCTCCATTGACTGACTTGTAATGATTTTCTGCACGGCACGGGTGCGAATAGACATTCAGTGGTTAGTAGAAGAGCCGGTTTAACTCTTTCAGAGCCACTCATTTGTTATTTTAAAATTTTTTTCTATTCCAATCCTTTGCTATTTTAACATTTATATTCTAATCATTTGTTACCTTAACGCTTCTATTCCAATAATTTGTTAACTTCATTACTTCTACTTCCAGTCATTAATTATTTTAAACATCCATTCCAATCAGATTTACTTAACATTTCTGTACCAATCATTTTTATTTCAAACCATCTATTCCAGTCACGTTACTTTAACCAAGCAACCAAGCTATTTTATTTATTTTTTGACATTACCCTTCTACTCCAGTCACTTGTTACTTTAATTCCCCTATTCCACGATTTGTTACTTTGAACTTTATGTTTTCTATTGTTAAAGGCCTAATTAAATCGGATGCACTGGGTCAAACCATAAGTGCTAACTGCCGTTCTAAGCTAAAAGAAGAAGAAGAAGAAGAAGGGGCAGAAGAAGAAGAAGAAGAAGAAGAGAAGAAGAAGAGAAAGAAGAAGAAGAAGAAGAAGAAGAAGAAGAAGAAGAAGAAGAAGAAGAAGAAGAAGAAGAAGAAGAAGAAGAAGAAGAAGAAGAAGGAGCAGAAAAAGAAGAAGAAGAAGAAGAAGAAGAGAAAGAAGAAGAAGAAGAAGAAGAAGAAGAAGAAGAAGAAGAAGAAGAGAAGAAGAAGAAGAAGAAGAAGAAGAAGAAGAAGAAGAAGAAGAAGAAGAAGAAGAAGAAGAAGAAGAAGAAGAAGAAGAAGAAGAAGAAAGAAGAGAAGAAGGAGAAGAAGAAGAAGAAGAAGAAGAAGAAGAAGAAGAAGAAGAAAGAAGAAGAAGAAGAAGAAGAAGAAGAAGAAGAAGAAGAAGAAGAAGAAGAAGAAGAAGAAGAAGAAGAAGAAGAAGAAGAAGAAGAAGAAGAAGAAGAAGAAGAAGAAGAGAAGAAGAAGAAGAAGAAGCAAGGAGCAGAAAAAGAAGAAGAAGAAGAAGAAGAAGAGAAGAAGAAGAAGAAGAAGAAGAAGAAGAAGAAGAAGAAGAAGAAGAAGAAGAAGAAGAAGAAGAAGAAGAAGAAGAAGAAGAAGAAGAAGAAGAAGAAGAAGAAGAAGAAGAAGAAGAAGAAGAAGAAGAAGAAGAAGAAGAAGAAGAAGGAGCAGAAAAAGAAGAAGAAGAAGAAGAAGAAGAAGAAGAAGAAGAAGAAGAAGAAGAAGAAGAAGAAGAAGAAGAAGAAGAAGAAGAAGAAGAAAGAAAATGAAGAAGGAAGAGAAGAAGGAAGAGAAGAAGAAGAGCAGCCACATCAGTAGGAGGAGGAGACGAAGAATGAGGAAGATGAAACGACGAAGGAGAAGGAAGAAGAGGAAGCAGAGAAGAAGAATCGGAAGGAATTAATAGTAGGAGAAGACATCTAGAAAAAGGGGTGAGCAATAACAGTAGATTAGTAGGTTCGTGACAGTTTGAAGTCACCGTCAATACCATGAGCACTTTTACACATATGGATCGCATATAACCACGAACCGTCACTTATGCTTAAATAGTCACATGCCCTGATTCTAAAACTGACACACATGTGCATGAGGTTGTCAAGCCTGGGGGGTCATTTTACACATTAGACAAATAAATAAATGTCTATTGATTGGCACTCATAAATAGGATAGAGGCAGCTGTAGGCAATAGGACGAAGGGAAATAGTTTGAGTAAATGCTTAAAAGAAAATATTTCGAGCTAATGCGTTGTTGCTTTGGATTCAATGAGAGGAAAGTCATGGATGGAACTAGCTGAAGATACTATCGGGGCGGCTGCCTCAATCAAACAAATACACGGGAGCGGGGGAGGGGGTGGAGGACCCGAACACCCACAACAGCAGTTGCCATCAGGTCATCATCACATTAGGTAGAGAAGGTAGGGAATGGCATGGCAACTGTATAACCACTGATAGATGAAAACTCTGGACTTGGTGATGGCTAAGTTGGGTGTAAGATCTGGTTGGGGTCTGTCAGCTAGAATAAAGGGACAAATTGCCCCCCCCCCCCCCCCCCCAAAAAAAAATTCACTTTTTTCCCCATCTACAACTTCATGCATGAGGATGGGGAGGTGGAGGCAGTCACTGTAGTTCTGAATTAACTGATTCTGAGTTGGTACTGCGGAAGGTTCAAAAAGCACACATGTTGCTTATGGGATACCAAGCATCAGCTAGTCATCATTGCAGAGAATCACGTGGATATACTGTCCGGAATATGCAGGAGTGCGAGGGGATGAAAGAGCGGATTTTCTGGCCACAAAAGCAAAAGCAACGGGAACACGTGGACTGGACAACATAGATATTCTGAACTACATATATGAAGGAATGTTGATAGAAGACACGAGATTAACTGCAATAACTTGTGTAAGAATGTGTGAACGAGCAATTAGGAGTAGATACGGCAAGGACAGGCAAATGAGAGGAAAAGAACGACGTGTGTATAATTAGTGTGCTACGGGAATAGTAGAATCTACATTCTCAGCATACGAGTCGCAGCCTCTTTGGGGGTCGAACGACCCTTTCACATTGGTCGTATAAGACCATCGAAAAATACATTTTCACTGACTGGAGTTTTGAAATAGGGAAACAAATAACGTTATGGTTGGAGGGTCACTACAACATGAGGAACTGTATTAAAGTGTCGCAGCAACTCGAAGGTTGAGAACCAGTGATCAACACCTTGAGGCATTTACTGCGGGAGACAGAGCATCTGTTGGTATGCCCGGTGTACTATGATGTCGATTCTGAAATCAGTAGTCAGTAATTCAATGAGAACCTCAATAAATTATATCTTCTTTTTCAACTGGACAGAAAAGAAGCTTCGAAATATCACCTTTTAGGAAAGAAAAAGAATTGACATTGATTGATTTACTGGCTGAGGGAAGAGGATGGCTGAGGGAAGAGGCTGGTCGAACGGTTAGAACGCTAGGCTCAAAAACGGGAGACACGGTTTCGAATCCTCGGTAAGGGTGGGGAATTTTTTTTTTTTTTTCGGCAGCAAAATAAAATTCTCACCTGGCGACTGTGCCACGCAGCCGTGCAGCCGTAAATCCTAAGACTCAAAGACCTCCTTGCCTACACTACAAAATTAGTATAATAAAGCCAGTAATTGGCAGTTTGGCTGATTGATTGGCTGACAGGTTTCTGCCAGGGCAGGCACATTTTTTAAACCACAGAATACTGCCAACTCTGATCGCTACGCGGAAACGTTACGGAAACTACGAGCAATATTGTTGTGTGTTTGTCCTGGAAAACACGCAGTTCTTCAACATAACAATGTTCACATCCACACACGAGTAGACAGACAACGGCAGCATTGAAGCGTCTCATCTTAGACGACATTTGGCCGCTTCCAGCACATTGTCCATCTATTCCCAAAGCTCAAACATGGTGCAGTGAATTGATCCTCTCGTCCTTGAGCACCCTTATATTACTACTGTTCTGTTTGTATACTAACGAAGGTCTTGTTATCTTCCCAGCAATGTTAATATATAGTGCATTTCTTTCTATTTCAGGACCACCAGTCGTTTGGAGGAACTCCTTTGGCCATGTTGGCAGCACAGTGCAGCAAGATCCCCAGTAAACCACCCCCAGTCCTGGCAGAAGGAACTACTGGGAAATCATTCATGCCTTGGAAGAAGCATTTCCAGAACTCTCCTTCTCCGGGACCCGCTCATCACCACCACATATCATCACAACATGTAGGGGCAATAAGTCACCCTCATTTCCCGATGTCCAACAGTTTATCGTACCCTCGCGCCACAATCGTCTCATCCAGCCCACACACTTCATATGCAAACGATCTGTTTTACACCGGACCATGCTCCGCCTCTCACGCCCCAAGCTCAAACATCGGATTTCTCACAAACGACTTTGATACACAAGATGCATGGCGAAAACGGAATATGTAATCCCGGTTTTGGATCAGTGTATTCTAGAGTGCCATCGGTTTCTGGGGCCTATGAGACTTCGTGGCCCTTTTCCAACATTCCTACAACACACCCTGGTGCTACTCAAGGACTTAAGCATAACGACATGACCCATGCAGTTAGCGGTGGTGGGGCGCCTTGGTGGGACGTCCACCCGGCTGGGAATATGCATACATCAGGGAGTAATTGGTTGACTGATTCATCGACATTACATGGACAAATTGCAGCTTCATACCCGGGCCCGGACTACCATATAGGCCACCCGCTTGCCACCAACCCCGCGCTGTTGTCTTCGTCCCAGCATTTACTCCAAGACACTTATAAATCTATGCTACAACCCTCGCAGCAAGACATTGCCCTCAATAACAATTCGGTCTCGCCGTTTCTGCCTCGGCCGCCTCTTCCAGGTTTGCCGAGTTCCAGAAATTCTCGTCGCTACACAGGAAGAGCGACCTGCGACTGTCCCAACTGTCATGAGATTGACAGATTAGGTGGGTACTGTCTGTGTCACTATCTGATTGCGATAACATTTATAGATTAGCTAAACTATAATAAGAAGTGTCTGTCTGAACTGTCATGTGATTGGGATGTTAGGTGGGTACCGTTTGTCTCACTGTCTGAACTGCTAAAACAGACAGATTATATTGGTACTGTGTACTGTCTGTCTGAACTCTCATACGATTGATAGATTTGTTGGTTTAGTCTATCTGAGCTGTCATGAGATTGACAGATTGTGCGGATACTGTCAGTCTCACTGACTGAACGGTCATGGGATTGAGATATTATGCGAATACTGTCTGTCTCACAGATTATGCGGGTTATTTCTGTCTGACTGTCTGAACTGACAGATTAGCTAGATACTCTGTGTCTCTGTGCCCAATTTCTAGATTTGAAGTTGTCACCATCTATATTCAAGTTCCGGTTACATATTTCTCACTATACATTTTCTAGTTTTTAAGTTCAAATTTGAAGGTTTTATGTTCGAATTCCCTGTCACACCCTGAACTTAACGGTGCAGTCCAGAAAACGAACCCACGGCCTTCAGAGCGTGAGACAAACGGCTTGGCCACTTCTTGGGAGCCAGCTGATTTCAAATTCAGATAATAGGTATTGCTGCTTCCTTCTTCTTCGTCTTCTGTTCTTGACTCCAGGACGCCTCGCGGTGTCAGGGCAGGAATAGATCTCTGGGACGGGCCCTTTTTTTTTCTTTGAATAGAGTACTTTTCGGTGTCTCTGATATTCTGCGGTCTATATTCTGCGTGGTCTACCTATGCCTCTGTTACCGCTGTATCTGTTTAACATTGCTCTCTATAATGCCCAGTCTGACACCAATCTTGTTACCTGGCCGAAACATTCGATTGTTGTCTAACTGTAAAGTTAAGAATTAGTTCAGTGCCGACTCTCCTCCTTATATATCACTGTTCCTAAATCGATCTTTCCTTGTTATGCTTATCATAGTGCTTCTCCAAATCTCACACGTCAAGACAACATAACGTACATCCGAGAAAGGATAGAGAAAGCAACATACCATGTACAAAGGCTAATTAATAAGATGTTGGTGAAAATAGCATCCGCTTGAAAAACAAACAAAGAAACTTATTTCTGTCATGGCAAATAATTTTCAGTACTTTTCTGTTTACAAATCAGGACCATACATTTTATGTTGGCGGCGTCCCAGGCTTAGGCGTTGCTAGTCCGACTCGTAACTCCAACGTACCGCGATCGAAACCCACTGCTGGCTGTGTGGATTTTTATCCTGGTATAGGGCGTCGCAGGTCGACAACCCTAAAAATGGGCACTAGTATGTATGCCCTGGGAAAGTAAAAACGATCGGTGTAATGCTGACCACATTACCCACCTAGTGCCGATTGGTCTGTAAAAATATGGGTGCTCTTTCCATATGCCTAATGCGCCATTGAGGTTTGAGGTTTTAAACAACGGATCAACATCATGGCACACGGGTCGTAACTTATAAGTGCTCCGTTCTTCTTATAACTCAAGTAGAGTCCGCAGAATCGCAGCACAGTGCACAGACTCTGTAGCACTGGCGAGGATCCTGAAATACTTTGAGTATATTTTGAACTCTAAATTTTGCCCGGGTATCGCCGTTAGGCTACTCTTTTTGATTTCCGATTGCCAAGGGATTTTTGTACTAGCGCAACAATCCACACGGACGTCCGATATCACTACCCAGAGACCAAGAGGAATTACTAGAAGTCTCAGTCCAGGTGAAAAAATCACAGCCCTTACCCGGAACCTCTAGCACTCGAGGAGGCGGACACCATGCCTCTAGACCAGGCAGCTCCCGATGCGCCTAAAAGCGTGAAAGGGGATCTTTACTTTTATTGTAAACTTACCAACAGAATCTTCAGCAGTTAGAGATTCAATTGCGACGGTACTGGTAGCAGTGCTGAGTATCGCCCAGATAGTCTGGCCACTCCTGGCTGCACCATTCTCTCCAGACAATGATGATCTATTTTGGGCTATTTAACCGGCGGCCCGCGGGTCAAATCGGGCCCGCAAAGCCCTATTAAGTGGTCCGCGGATCACTGCTAGTTGTATTGCATTTAAGGTCTTTCTATGCTGTGACGATCCTAATTTTGGAACATTTTGGCCCCTGAGTCAACTTAGTTGAATAACCCTGAATCTATGTATTCACTGGCCCCCAAAGGGCCTAGACAGCAAGAGAAATGAATACTAACTCACACAGCGCATTAGAAAAATAATACAGACGATCTATATTCTCCCTCCAAAACTTCATCGAGTTAACAGAGAAAAACCAGAGAAGAAGAAGATAGTTGTTTGAAGTGTTTGCAAGTTAAACTGAATTTAAATGTTTATGCAATTGTTTTAACACAGCTGCTTTTATGAGTTGTTTAAAATACGCCTGTGGCAAAATGTCTTCATCTTTTTCAAGCAACTATCTCCGCGATCCATAATCTTCTTTGACAGTGAAGTATATGTAATCATTTATGTGGCAGATCTTTAGCTTCTGATGTATCAGAACCCGTAGCAAATGGCTTACAATTTGTACTGAAGGGCTTTAAATGGTACTCGGGGAAAACCATTTTAGGGAAGTTCAAGAAATTAATAGCGTTTTTCTTTGAGAGAAAATGATGGGGGGGGGGGGGGGGGGTATGTGCATTTTTCATTCAGTTGCTTCACTCTCATAAAAGGTTTGTATTTACTAGCAGTTTCTGTGTAATTGTTCTATAAAGGGTTATTTATGTTAGGATTCATTGTTGTTGTTCTTGTTGGTGGTGGTGGCGGTGATTTTGTTGACTTCATTGCCGTTAATAGGATAAGTAAATTACTCTTTTCTCCCCATTGATGAGGCATATGACGCTGTACTTACATTTATTTGGACCAATCAGTATTCGTGGGGTGATGTCGGCACCTCGTCGGCCATTTTAGCTTCCAGTGATCACAGTGGGAGTTCCGAGATCGCATTGTGGGGAAGGCGAAGGGGTAGAGAGTAGACCCACTGCCTTCCCAACAAGCATGTGGAAGAGTCGACATATTAGGGGCTTCCTTCGAAGCTGGAGTGCATCCGTATGAGGGAAAAAGAAACAGTGAGCCTGATTTGTGAAAGATTTTTTTAAACACAATTTTGATCATGTCATGTATTTCGTTTTTTAGATGTGTTCTGCATACAAAGTACAGTGAGACTTTGTGAACACCATATAAGTATGTGTGTGTGCCTGCGTGTGTGTGTGCGCGTGTGTGTGTGTGTGCGTGCGTGTGTACCTGCGTGTGCGTGCGTGTGTTTGTGTGTGCGTGCGTGTGTGTATGTGTGTGTGTGTGTGTGTGTGTGTGTGTGTGTAGAGGTAGCTAACAAAATGTTAAAACAGTAATCACCAAGCAGTGAAATATATCTACATGTACGATATTTGATTTTTTTTTTTTAAACATTGGCGACTGTTTCGCTCATTGGCTGGCCAGTAGACGAGTTCGTCGTCAGTCGGGACAGTATTTGGATCTGACACCTTTGATGGCATCAGCACTGGAGGAGTCCTTTTCAGGTGGCGAGCAAAGTTAAACCATTTTATGTGACGCAAATAACCTAGTCACAATTATAACTAAAAACTCCCACTTCGGAGATGCGTTTAAACGTGACAATTTTTTTAGGGGGGGGGGGGGGGGGGGGTCGCAAAACAAGGCAAGTCACTTAATTTGAAAACGCTACGGTAGCAATGTGTTACATGGCGTTTTTAAAATGACATAATGTATAAACATTTTGACATAACACTACCATAGCCAAGGAAGCAGGGCTTGTTGTGTGCAAAGTCTGCCGGATTTTCCCTTTGTGCACCTCACACACGGTGACAAACTTGAACTGAGCTTAAAGAACATCCGCAGATTTGAAATATCATTTCAAAATGGTTTTCCGTTCATCGAAAGACAGATTGACTGCGACGCCTAGCGGCATAAGCAGATATTGACAAAAGCTCCCAGTTAGTCGACTTTTACGACATGCTTTTGGGTAGTCAGTAGGTCTGTTCTTGTTTTCCCTATAAACAGGGCCCCGGAAGACGTAATGATGACGCTTTTAAACAAATAGCCTCAATGAAAATATTTATGCATTTCCCCGGTGATCGATTACTATGCGTAATTTTTTTTGGCTACCTCTGTAAATAATTTTTGAAGAGTTTACGTAAGTTTTCTCGCTTCCACGCCCAACCCCCCCCCCCCAAACCCAACACCCTTTTTACCAACGTATAGAGGTTCTCTTGTTATGTATTTGATTATACGCTTCATATTATTTTGAACATATTATGTTTATTTGCCACATTGGCACACAATAATAAAAGTAATTATAACCAGAACTATTTTTGATATTTATTGCACACTTAAACAAGGACTAAGCCTCCTGTGCCTCAGCCTCTAGAAAATTATTCCTCTAATATACCTCTATTATATATATATTATATTGTATGGATATATATAATATATATATATATATATATATATATATATATATATATATATACACATAGATACATACATACGTACACATACACATGAGAGCCGCTATGGTTTAGAAGTTGAACGTTCGCCTGCGGATCGGAAGACCTGAGTTCGGGTCTTCACAAAGCCGGGCTTCTTTTTTTTTTCAGAAATGACTTTAGCTCCCAGGTCGACCCAGCCTTGAGTGGGTATCGGGGATAGTCCTGGGAAGTAAAGGTGGTCGGAGTGATGTTGACCACATTCCCTACAGTGTGCCGATTGGTCTATAATTTTTAGGTCTAGACCTATATGTCTAATACATGTAAGGCGGGAAAATGGGACCTGTGTGTGTGTGTGTGTGTGTGTATGTGTGTGTGTGTGTGATGTGCGTGTGTTTTTCGCCTCTTCCCTCCAAATGTCCTTTTTTCACAAGCTATTCCGTCCTCCTCTTCTCAAGGCATGCCCATCTAATGTTGTTTGCCAATTTTATGTGGCGAAGTATTCAAGCAAGCATCTTTATGACATCTTCAGGTCCCGCGGGAGAGCATCTTAAGAAGCGAAACATCCACTCGTGCCACATCCCTGGCTGTGGCAAAGTCTACAACAAGACATCACATCTGAAAGCCCACCTCAGGTGGCACACTGGCGAGCGGCCGTTTGTTTGCAACTGGCTCTTCTGTGCCAAAAGGTAACTTCACATTTCTTGCAGACGCATTTGCGTCACTGGTAACTTTAAAAACTGTAACGGAGTCGGTATCACAGCCCGCGCCAAACAGTTTACAATTTGGGTTCTTTATTAATACCCTACCCCAGATGACGTCACAGGACAGTTCAACATTTTAGAGAGTAGTAAGACTGGGTTTTCCGGCTTTCTGATGCTTTTAACGACCCCAAAACATCTAGAACTGGCTCTAACCCCAACCCACCTACGTCCCACGAAAGAGTGCAGCCTAGGTCCCACGACTGCATACAGCCTATGTAACATGAAATATTAGACTGTCCGGTGACCAGTGGATTTCCCATCTTTGGTGTAGGATATTAATAAAGCACTACAGTTGTACCAAATGGCAAACACTGTGGGTGTCACAAAGACGCACAAACATTGGACTACAGGTTACGTCATAATCGTTTTGTGGTGCCCCAATATAACTGTACTGTATATATGACTAATCACCATGGGCTGTGAGTCCTCTGACCTCTCATAGCGCAAACAACACTATCGTCTGGAAAGATGGAAATCCAATCAAATCCACCATATATGGCTATACGACTGAACCGGGTGTGCGGGATTTATACCTGTTTGATTCTCATTCTTGAGATCTTAATCCTATAGACTGCAGTCCAAGGGGGGATCAGCTTTACAACAACAAAACTGTAACAGAGGTGTTTTAACAAAGCAGGTCGAGTGATGGTGTCATGCTGACTAAGCTACACGTGAGCTCTTCAATACTGCCTAGATTTTGGGCTACGGAGACGAACTTCAACCCTGGCCTTAACGTGAGCTTGTCTTCCTAGTCACTTACTATCGCCATGGGCTGGGATTTGAACGCCTTCCTATAGCACGACGGGAAACTGTTGCCTGGAAAGAAATAGAGGTTGGTGCCAACAAGTCACCTCTATATCGGTTGTTAGTTAAGTTATTTTGGGTATCCTTTACAGGACATTGGAGAACCAACCCCAGCATTTTGTGGTTGTTGTGTTGTTTTTTTAGGTAAATTTACGTCCAGTATTTTGCCATTGCTTTCTGGACGGTCGGCTTCTCGATACCACTGTCGAAACCAACGCAAGGCGCAAGGCCCGCAGCTGGGATCTAACCGCACCCCGTCATTACGAAGCTCTTTCGCACAGATGTTCGTTTTAGCTTTATTTTTTTTTTTTAAATAGAATGATCTATGTCACTGAGAGCTTTCAAAATTGTAATGATAATATTAAATAAGAATTATCACATATGCATTTTTTAGCTTAAAAATTTTCAAAAGTTTAAAGTCGAAAGGATCAGATTCATTTCAACGAGTTTTATCTTGTATGGCTCGGCCTGATGCCGTAGAACGGCTAGCTGCCTATCGTGACTGCCGCTCAAAACACGAACAGTGTTCTGAACACCGTAGAGGTCAGTCCTTAATGGCCGCCCGTCTATCGCAGCTACACCACACAACATCCATCGAGTTGTTGAGGAACGAAGTGTCTGGACCCTGCCTTTACTAATGGACAATATGGAATACAGTTCCTCCAGTGTTACCCAACGGTCAGCACAGAATGATATCATCAACTCGATGAATGTTGTGGGGGAGTGACTGCAGTAGACGGGTGGTCGGTTCACTTTGCGTCAGCCAATAAGCATTGGCCTACTTCAGCTTCATCATAACAATGTACCTAGCACCGGACAGTGCTAACATCCACTGTTGAATCTCTATAAACATTCTTCAAACGTTCTTAAATGTGAACTGGAATCTCGCCTTGCGCATTGAAAATTCTTTGACATTACATTGTTTCAGCCTAACATTTTTTGGTAGCCATTTATGAACCGTTACGCTATTACCACCTGTTATGGAAACAGGGTGGTAATGCTATACGATATAGAAGAATGTTTGAGGAAACCTGCTAAACTTACAAATTCCACACGGATGCAGTATTTATACAGATTTTTTTTTTTTTATTGGGGAGGGGGCGTTACCTTTATGACCGTCCCTCGTATTTCAGTTCGTTCTGCTTAAACAAAAACAAAAACAAAAAATATGTAACCACATCGGAAATAGAAAGTTATTTGTAATATTAAATTATTACTTCCTCTGGAAGAAAACAAAAAGATAACTCTCAAATGTTATCCTCCCCAGGTTCACGCGATCAGATGAACTTCAGCGGCATCTAAGGACCCACACCGGGGAGAAAAGATTTGCCTGCCCTAAATGTAACAAAAGGTACCCTCACTTTTCTTACAATCCCTAAAAGACAAACTGGTAGCTTGGTGGGGATCACACTGGCTGGTCTACACACTGCAGTGGCCAGGAGTTCTTGTCTTTTTCACGTTCACCAGCTATAACAGAAAATCCTGGTTGTTAGCCAACTTCTGGACTTCTGGCATTGTTCTCAGACTTGAGTTTTTCGCGTACATTCGTTTAACGGATCTGACATATTTGTGTGCAGACTGTTAGTTTCTAGCCTCTAATGTGCTTTTAGTCCATGCTGCGTGGCGTTTGTAGTGGAGTCTATCCACAACCTCCTGTCTCGTCTACATTCGATCAAAACTGACATGATCTTCCATGCCATGATGCCAAACTGTTTCTCGGTTTTCCTCTATCTTTTTTCCTTCCAGTTTTTTTTTTCACCGTCACAGTGTTTATTGATTTTTTTCAACGGATCAACATCCTGGCACACGAGTGCAACCCCTAAGTGCTCCGTTCTACTTCTAATTCAAGCCCGAGTATGAAGAATCACAGCGCAGTGCAGGAACTCCGTTGCACTGGCGGAGATCCTGAAATACTTTAGGTAGATTTTTATCTCCAAATTTTGCCCGGCCAACGCCGTCATGTAAATCTTTTCGATTTCTAACTGTAAAGGGATTTTTTTTTTACGTGCGCAACAATACACAGGGGCGTCCGATCTTACTACCCAGAGACCATGGGAAATAAGTAGAAGTACGCGTGAAAAAGAAAAAAAAAAGCCTTCACCAGGGCTTGAACCCAGGACACCATACCTGGAGACCACTCAGTGAACCCCAGTGTTCTCCCTTTCCTGGCATGAGAAAACTCTAGGCTCTCAACCAGATGCGTTCCGACTTTAAAGGAAACATTGACGCTTTTCACGTTGGCTAAGTACACGGTATGGAACCTGTTTCCTGGAAGATCGCCAAGAGGTGTAGACAGGTACTGACCAGTAGGAGCCTCGGTCCCAGTGGACCAGTGATTCTCAACCTTCCTAAAGCCGCGACCCTTTAATACAGTTCCTTATGCTGGGGCGACACCCAACCGTAAACGTATTATCTTTGCTGCTTCATAACGTCTTTGTAATACAGGGGTGCCGGGTTCGATCCCAACTGCAGGCCTTGCATTGGTTTCGACAGTGGTACCGAGAAGCCGATCGTTCAGGAAGCAGTGGCAAATTACTGGAAGTTAATTTGTCTAGAAAACCCACAACAGCCAAAAATGCTGGGGTTGGTTCTGTAATGTCCTGTAAAGGAGACGCAACTAACTTCACTTCATACTTCAGTGAATATGTGCTTTCCGGTGGTCTTTCGACCCATATGAAAGGGTCGCTTGATCCACAGAAGGGTCGTGACCCATAGGTTGGGAACCGCCACGGTAGTCGAATACGTTTGGCACAGCCCCCTGCATCCCCATGCCAATACAATATTTCATTTTACTTAAATATATATATATAAAAAGAAAGAAACGTGTATTGTGTTTGCTTCTGAAATGCATGCACTGTTGTAGTTTACAGCTAGGTTGTGATAGCTTCACCTTTTGATCCAACCCATCCGAATTCAGCAAATTCTTGATTAGTCGTTACGACATGCTTGTTAAGGAATGGGAGGTCTATTATTTCTTTCTCCGCAAACAAAGCCCCGAAACCTAAACAAAGAATTCCTCTAGTCTACAAATATTGACATCATTGTTGATGATACAGTGGTTGTGCAATGCGTTGTAACTCCCCTGTTTTAACCTTTACTAAATTTTGACACATAACCTGTTTTATTTTATCCTTTATCCATCTCCTACAAAAAGCCTAGGCCCTCGACCTACTCACGCAAAGTGGTCCTAGCCATGCCTGTCTGTAGCGTACAGCTCAGCCCACGTCCTCCCTCAAAAAAATTGTCCTCGCCTTATTCTCCAGTTCTCTCTTTTCTGGTTTATCTATTATCATTTGACCCGTTTTGCCCTGAATCCTCTACAAGAGCACAGTCCTTAGACCAAATCAAGCCAAGTCATCCTCTCATTGACTATATACAGTCCGACAATTAAAACAAAATCTTCATCCACGACAAAAAGCAAATGTTCCAAAAAGGAACCATTCATCTATAATCTGACAAAATTGTAACTCCTCCTGATCAAAATACGACAAGTAACCCACCATTTTGTTAAGCTAGCAAAAGTGACATCGTAACGTATGCAGCATGGAGTCGAGTGTCAACATTAATTATGTTTGAGACTCTGAAAGATGAATTGATAAGATAAGTTTATGAGAATTTTATCAAATTCAACATCATATTCATCTGCCGTCATCTTCAGTCAGACTGTGCTCCTGGCGTTTCCATTCTCTGATTTTGGCAATTCCATAGAAATTTGACTAAAAAGTTTAACAAAATGGGGAAGCAGAAAAACGTGCACAAAACAACACAAATAACGTTAACGTTTCGGGCCGGGCAGCCTTTGTCAAGCTACACAAAAATAACAAATAAAAAATAACATAAAATAATTGGTTGTTATTTTTGTGTAGTTTGACAAAGGCTGCCCGGCCGAAACGTTACGTTATTTGTGTTGTTCTGTGCACGTTTTTCTGCTTCCCCATTTAGTTGAGCTTTTTAGACAAATTTATCTGGAATTCCTTGTATTAGCTTGACTGCAGTCGCCCCCATATTTTCACCATTTCTGATTCTGGCAATGCGTTTATCATTACGAATGGTACTTGGACATCGAAACCCAGCTTTATCTTCAGCCTCTTCCTAATCAGTTTTGACTAGTGAATTCCAGTTCATGCACGAGATAAACTTCTCTTCATGGATGTCGTTTTTGTTTTTTGACCATAATAAAACCAGTCTCGTTTTCTAAAAGACTCTATCTTTAACGTACGGCTCATTCCATGACCTACTCATCTTTTTTGCTACTACACTAATTCTCGTCTCCGTGTTTGCTTGGTCTATCTGTATTTCTTTGATACTTCGGGGACATTGAAATTGCTGCACATGTTCGATGTAGACAAATGTCAGTTTCGCGCCGTTTCAGAACTCCACAAACTGTCTTCTGAAATAACCATAATTGTGGCATTTAGAGCACTGCCGGTGTCTGCTCAACGGATTCGATTACAGCATTTGAGATAAAAAGACCGCCTTCCGATACAGTGGCCTCGCAGTTTACAGAGAAACGTTCAGTTAAAGTTTTCAAGGAATTGCATTTTGGACAAACTTGAAATTTCTGACATGTGTGGTTGCTCTAAGTAAAAGCAATATCTTGTCCTTGTTCTTCTTCTTAGCGTTCACCAGGCTGTAAACTTCCTCTGGTTGTTCGCCCACTTCTGGACATTGGTCTTGTTCTAGAAATTGGGTTTTGAGTGCACGTGGTTTGTACATAACTGGCTTATTTGTATGCAGATTCGGCTCATTGCCTCTCAGGCAGATACACTCCAACTTAAGACCGTAATTAGCCGCATTTTACGACATGCTTTAATGGGGCACAAAGGGGAATACAAAGAGTAAGTAAAGGACTCTTTTCGCGTTCTCGATTAGACAGCATATGGTGCTAGACAGACTCTAAAGGGGATGTCGTTATCACGCCGGCCGCCTATTCTTCACCGACCATTTCCAGGTTCCCATTTTAGCTGCGGTAGAATATGTGTACATGATTTAAGAGGGCATACTAATTTTACCCTTTCAAGCTATGGTCTCCAACCTTTTTTTTTCCCCTTCTCTTGTCTATCTCCCCCCCCCCCCCTCCCCGCACCCTTTTCAACCCCCTGACAATACGCCAACCCCCCCCCCCCCCCAACCCCCTTTTCCTCAAATAGCAAGATGTGATTAAAAAGAGGAATGTATTCTTCATCTATATTAAATTGCAGATTTGATCATATTAATTAGATTTTAAACATCAGTACAAACTGCCTTGGCTTTTTGTTTGATGGTGTCAAAATAATTAAAAATATATATATATATGCACAGGCAAAACACTCAGCTTCTGGTACAGGACTGCAGTCCAGAAGTGGACAAACAACCAGAACCTTCTACCAGAGTTTACAGCTGGTGAACGCAAAGAGGAAGAAGTAGAAGAAAGAACTGCAAAATGCCAACCTGTTGGCCTCTGATCGCACATTAAAGTTTCCTATCAACTGGGTTTCATGGCTAAAAAAAATGAAAAGTGTTAGTTGGGTATCCTTATACAGGACGTTGCAGAACCAACTCCAGCATTTTTTTGGCTGTTGTGGTCCAGTTACGTCAACTAGGTAGCCATTGCTTTCCGGACGGTCGGCTCTCGGTAACACTGTCAAAACCAACGCAAGACAAACCGTCCGCAGCTGCGATCGAACCCGGCACCCTAAGCCACAGACGCCGACTGAAAATGAAAGGTAGTTTAAAAAAAGAAAATGAATGTTAGATCTAACTACGGTAGAGTTGATTCAAAGTCTCAAGGACCGAGGAGATCTCTGGTGCGACATGAATGGCAGGGCACATGATGATGATGACGTTGAAAAGATTACCTGGACATATAGGCAAACTATTTCATGCATCGTTTCATTTAACACGTGTCGATTAACCCCTGCCTATCTTCTTCTTCAGGTTCATGCGTAGCGATCATCTGAGCAAACACGTGAAGACGCACTCTCAGACCGACAAGAAAGATGACAACGATTGCAACGACGACGAGAGCAAAGTGGACACTTGAACCTGCTAAAAGGTCAAGTAGCGGTTCTCAAACTGCAGCTATAGCGTGCTGGCTGTCCCGCCATTCAGGTTATCTTCTGTGTGTAAACTTTCACAGCTAAACTATGACGGTGTTTAGTAACAACGCTTCTCATCAGTAAGGAAGCTTGAACTACACAAAATAAATGGCTGTTTAATTCAGAAACGGGGAATATTCTATGATATTTAGTCACTTTGTAGAGAAACTTTCTGTACATTTACGAGGTTCCGAGGAATTCCTTTTCGTCTTTATCAGGCGAATTATACAGGTTCAGAACCCTGAGTTTCGACACATGCGGCCATGACCTTCTGTGAACTGGCGTGCACTCGTTTTAAAAGCCCCACCCTGGATGTTGCCAGGGGCCGTAATATAACTAAACCAGTGGATTGAACGGGGTTTTTGGGATCTGTCCCGGGAGGTCATCATCAAAATGGTGGCACTTTGTGTTAATCGCTCGTTGTGCGGTCATTGCGGTGTTGGACGCCATCATTTTTACTTATGTTCACTGCTAGGATTTGAATCATAGATATAATTTTTTTTTTTTTATCGGTGAAAAATTATGTGGAAGCTGCAAAGATGGGCGTTTATAAACGAAGAAGAGCACCATAGATAGATTAAAAATAGTAATGCAAATTTTTTCAATGAAAGTATCTCACGAATAGAACCGATCAAGGTTTTTCCGTGAGTCCCTAACAATACAAGAAGGGACACGGTTACGAATATCAGCATTTGAGAGAAAGTTGAAATGATACCGTGCCGGATTTATATTGACAGACAAAGAATGAAACGATTCGGTTATCTGGTGGGAATGGGGCCAGATGAAACTGCGTGTGCGGCTCTTACAGCAGAACATCTGAAAGGAAGACGAAGAAAGAGATAGATGGTGCAGCTAAAACCTGCAAAAAGACGAACAAATCCATCACACAAGCCACATGAGAAGCGCAAGACAAATACAGAAAACCCGGACAGTAGGCTACAATCTAGTGTCAGTGAGATGACAAAGGAAGAAAGAAGAAGAAGACGAGAACTGATTACCCATATGGGTGCTTTATTAATATCCTACCCCAAACATGGGAAATCCACAGGTCACGGTACAGTCTAAATGGCGGGGGTGGTAAATAGGCTGCATGCATTCGTGGGATCTAGCCTGCATGCAGTCGTGGGACCTAGGCTGCACTCTCTGGTGGGATGTAGGTGGGTTGGGGTTAGGGCCAGTTCTAGATGTTTTTGGGTTCGTTAAAAGCGTCAGGAAAGGGGGGGGGGGGAACCAAGTCTTACCGCCCTCTAAAATGTTGGACTGTCCTGTGACGTCATCTGGGGGATAGGATATTAATAAAGAACTCCCATATCAGGAAGAGACAATCTATGTTCTGTAGTCAAATTATCAGAAAGATAAAATGTAAACACATCGTGAAAACGGGGAAATTCAGAGAGGGGTGGCTAAGAGAAAAGGTGCTGCACAGTTTGGCATCATGGCATGGAGGATTATCTGTGTTAGAAATGATCGAAAGGAAGCACACAATACAGAATGTTGTTGCAAACATGGCTAACATCTTCAAAAGGCATGTCCTATAAAAAGAAGCTTACAAATGGACTTCTCTTCGACACATGTTGTGATGGTTATTCACTTCCGAAAGTTCCCACTCAATCAGAACGTAAGTATGCACATAAAACATACATAAATATGTACAAACATTAGTATGTAAATAGATACATAAAAACGTTTACATAAAAATGCATTAATGAGTAGGAAGTAAGTACATAAAAGTGCAAATCAGTGCACAGATAAGTTCAAAGATAAATACATAAATATGCAACCAAGCTGGATATCAAATGACGAGAAAAGATATCTAGGCGTTGCAGTTTACAAATATACATGAATATGTACATAAATAAATATATAAATGGGAGCATAAAAACGTTACAAAATATATATATATATCTTGGTCTGAAATGAGCAGACCGTGAAGGATACAAAGACATTACAGCAGTAATATGTACATATCTATATACATAAGTAAGTACATGAACAATTGTTAAAACCGTGTACTTTAAAGTGCATAAATATGTACTTAATCTGACATGATCAGGTGAGAACAGTCATTAGTTGATGTTCTAACTTTACTGTTTGCGAATCTCCCGATAGCTGTACCGTTCTTATGCCAGTTGAAGTCACACATCTGGAAAACTAATGAGAAGCATATTAGTATAAGCAAAATCGTGAAGCTTGCACACGCAAAATAAAGGCAAAAGGCTGCAGCCGTATGTGCCATGAGAAAAGATAATAAGATATTACAGCACGAAAAAATAGGTACATAAGTCTGATTTTATCAGAAAGGATACCCCGAAATGACAGCATAAATATATACATATATTGCTGGCGTGAGCTGAAGACATATACCATAATGTGCATGCATTGTTAATATGAAATAAAAAGCTAGAACACGGTTATCTGTTTGTGCCTATATCTGTCATGCAGCGGCATTCATTCGTGAACATTAGTGTCAACTGTGGTTTATGGTATGATGTATAATTATGACTGCCACACAATTACTAACTGTTTATGTGTCCATTTTTGAAAGTTCACTGTGGTACCTATAGTTTTGCATTATAGTTTCTATCGTTGATTAATTCGTTGTGGTAGATATAGTTGCACATGACATTGCGTTAAGATATTGTATGTTCCATTTTGTTCTTGTACCTAACTAGACTGTTGTGGTAACCACAATCATACATTCCCCTGTGTTCGTATACTTGAGTGAATTTTGATAGACACAACCGTTACTCTCCTATGTTTCTGTACTTGACTAGTGTGTTGTGGTTGCCACAGCCATACATTACACTATGCTCCTGTACTTGACTAGTGTGTTATGGAAGTGTAACAGGCCCTGGACAGCTGTTATATAAATCTAATCAGGCTTAGAGCGAACGAAAAACCTGGCAAACTTGGAGTAAGGAAGTGATCAAACAGACGTAAGTGGTCAATTCGCCTTCTTAGGCCTCTCTTCTTCGGACGAGTAAGACTTAATTCGGATTTTTCCGTTGCTTTCAATAGTTTAGCGGAACGCGCGTTCAGGTGTGTGGACAGAGTTAGGTTCCATCTGTTGTGGGGTATTTTCGAACACGTTGTGAATTTTAATGCATTGTTATTTGTGAAGAACTTAGCTTATGTTCAGTGAAATAAACAAATGTTGAATGTAGTAATTATAGTTCCATTTGTTTTGTTTCAGATTAGGACTTGTGGTTAGTGTGTCTAGTTTATTTATTGTACTGCTAATCTAGACTGTACACCGAAGATCTCGTGTCTGGGCTAGAATATTTCTGTTTCTGGTCCCCGCCTAACAAACTCTTTTTCTGTATTTTTTCTTGGTACTTAGGGCTTTTCACTTCTAGTACAGTAGCCACAACCATACATTACACTATGCTCCTGTACTTGATTAGTGTGTTGTGGTAGCCATAACCATACATTCCCCTATGTTCTGTACTTGACTAGTGTGTTGTGGTAGAGATAACCATACATTCTCCTATGTTCCTATACTCGACTACTCTGGTTTGCTATTCACAACCACACATTCCCCTATTTTCTGTACTTGACTAGTGTGCTGTGGTTTCCATAATCATATATTCCCCTATTGTCTGTACTTGACTGGTGTGTTTTGGTAGCCATAACCATAAATTCCCCTATGTTCTGTACTTGACTAGTGTGTTGTGGTAGCCATAACCATACATTCCCCTATGTTCTGTACTTGAATACTGCGTAGTGGTAGCCTTAACCATACATTCCCCTATTTTCTGTACTTGACTAGTGTGTTGTGGTAGCCATAACCATACATTCCCTATGTTGGTGTACTTGACTGGTATGTTGTGATAGCCATACCCATACATTCCCCTATGTTCTGTACTTGAATACTGTGTTGAGGTTGCCGTAACCATACACTCCCCTATGTTGTGTACTGGACTAGTGTGCTGTAGGAGCCATAACCGTACATTCCCATATGTTTTGTACGTGGCCTATTATTTGTGGGAGCCATAAACATATATTCCCCTATGTTTATGTACTGGACTAGTGTGTTGTGCTAGCCATAACCATGCATTTCCCTATGTTCTGTGCTTGAATACTGTGTTATGGTAGCCATAACCATACATTTCCCTGTGTTCTGTGCTTGAATACTGTGTTATGGTAGCCATACCCTTACATTCCCCTATGTTCTGTACTTGAATACTGTGTTGTGGTAGCCATACCCTTACATTCCCCTATGTTCTGTACTTGAATACTGTGTTGTGGTAGCCATAACCAGACATTCCCCTGTGTTCATGTACTGGACTAGTGTATTTTGGTCGCCCTATATGTTCTTTTACTTGACTAGAGTGTTGTGGTAGCCACAACTGTACATACATGTGTGGTAATACACGAGTATTTACCCTACATGGACAAAGCATGGGGCAATTTGGCCAGAAACATTATCTTGTCCAGAAAGCTAACGTATGTTGGCATGTTAAACGTCATAGTCTTAGTCTTAGTGGGGGTTTAACTGCAGTCCGGTTTCCCCATTCTTGCTCTGATCCTGTGCCATTGAAAATCAAATGAAACGTCCCTCACTGCCCAGTCTGAAAAACTGGCGAACAATTAGTCCCGGCACAATATAGAAATTTGCGCACGCAGTATAGTATATGCATATTTCAGTTGCTGGAGGCGCCAAAGCCAACTGTCGCCAGAAATGCAGTTTGCCGTTGATAGAAATAGTCGGGAACTACATGTTGGTTTTAAAAGAAGACAAACGTCATGTTATAAAAAGAGGGAAAACTGGGACATGTTGTGATCATTGAAAAAATATGTAGAAACAGAAAAGGATGAAGACAGCGTGAGAAGATTCTTGACAGCTTTCTGTCGCACCATGGAGGAGTGTCCGCATGTGTGCTGACACTTGCTGTTTGAGATTACAAGTTTGTGAGAAGCAATATTGCCGGCGCCAGTCGGCAAGACACTTGATGATTATATCTACATTCTTCTTCTTCTTCTTTTTCTTCTTTTTCTTCTTCTTCTTCTTCTTCTTCTTCTTCTTCTTCTTCTTCTTCTTCTTCTTCTTCTTCTTCTTCTTCTTCTTCTTCTTCTTCTTCTTCTTCTTCTTCTTCTTCTTCTTCTTCTTCTTCTTCTTCTTCTTCTTCTTCTTCTTCTTCTTTCTTCTTCTTCTTCTTCTTCTTCTTCTTCTTCTTCTTCTTCTTCTTCTTCTTCTTCTTCTTCTTCTTCTTCTTCTTCTTCTTCTTCTTCTTCTTCTTCTTCTTCTTCTTCTTCTTCTTCTTCTTCTTCTTCTTCTTCTTCTTCTTCTTCTTCTTCTTCTTCTTCTTCTTCTTCTTCTTCTTCTTCTTCTTCTTCTTCTTCTTCTTCTTCTTCTTCTTCTTCTTCTTCTTCTTCTTCTTCTTCTTCTTCTTCTTCTTCTTCTTCTTCTTCTTCTTCTTCTTCTTCTTCTTCTTCTTCTTCTTCTTTCTTCTTCTTCTTCTTCTTCTTCTTCTTCTTCTTCTTCTTCTTCTTCTTCTTCTTCTTCTTCTTCTTCTTCTTCTTCTTTCTACTATTACTAATACTACTTCCGTTTCATCGTTTTGCCTAAAATCATACTGCTTATACGTTCTATTGTAGTTTACAGCTAGACTGTCTTCTTCTTTTTCATTTCTTACGTTCACCGGCCGAAAGTTCAGGTTGTTTATCTACTTCTAGAAGGTAATGTTGTTTCAGAACCTGAGAACTGTAAACACACCCGTTTCACAGATTAGGCTTATTTATATGCAGACTGATTTTTCGCCTTTCGGCAATCCGACTTCAGAGGAAAAATCTCTAAGTATTCGACTCTTTAGGAGGAGGGTGTTTTGATTGTGTGCATCTTTCTCTTTCCCTCCATTAGGCTTTGAATCATAGTTTCTGGTTCTGCCACTGGATCCAGATGGACACAGAGGACATAATGAGGGCGACGAAACTGTGAAATTATTCCTCACTTTAAATTAATCCATCGCACAAGTCACTCATTCATACATTTCACCCAACCCACTTCCCGTATAACAGACCCTTTATCTACAGACACTGTTCCCTGCCCTCCTTGTCCTAGATCAGTGTTTACAAGAGGTAAAAGTAACGTTAGTCTCCCAACGGCCCGCCCATATACACATTACCTCACTTCTGATTGGTAGTTCCTAAGCCCCGTGACCTCCCCACAAGGTTACGGGGGTGTTTCGCGATACCGTTGATATCGCGTGTTGTATATTTCAGCACGCCAGTGCTTTTAACGCTCCAAAAATATGGACCAACTGGTCTTAATACAATACCCCTAGAGAGTGCTGCAACCTATGTCACAGGCATCCTCTTTCTCGGAATGAAAACTTAAGTGAAAGACACCACAGAAAGCAAACAACAGAGAGGGACACACCCGTAACTTTCAGGAAAGTTGACCAGCCCAACAAACTTGGAAAGAAAACGTGACCTACTTTGTCTTGGGAGATTAACGTGAACCTAACCTAAGCAAAGTGGGCGCTACGACAATCGCGGGAGGGGGCGCTGAGACAGCCCGGGGGGTGGTGGGGGGGAGGGGAGCCAAACAAGTTTGGAAAGCATTGTCCTCGATTCTAGATCTTTCTTGGCCGGTGTCACCCCTGAACTCACAGACTGTCAACTATAGTTTGATGATGGGTACAAGGAAGAGTGGTGCTCATTACAACTGATCATAGTTTGTATTGTGTGTAATTACTCCCTGATTAAGCTGTGGTATCCAGGGTGGTTCATCCCTGCGTGTTATTATACCTGATTAGTTCACTGTGGTAGCCAAATACTTAGTTTTACTTGTGTTCACAGATATGTTACAAACTTGATGCTATTTTTTAATGTGTGTGAATAAAATAATGTTCATTGCTAACACAAGTATATCTTCTTTTTCCTCTTCGTGTTCATTTGCTCTAAATCCATGCGGGAAGTTCTGGTTGTTTATCCACTGCTGGACTTTAGTTCTAATTCCAGAACCTCATGTGTGTGTAAATCCGTTTTACTGCTCTGGTTCATTTGTATGCAGAATGTTGGTTCCCGCCTTTCATGCAAAAGCACTCCGACCTAGAAAGAAACATTACTATTTAGACGACTTTTGATAAATAAATTAAAAGATCGATGAATGAATAAAGCATTGACATTACTGCACTCGGGACATTCCGACACATGCTCCGTCTCCTTCCTCAGTAGCCAACGAAGAGTTGACATCCTAATAGTACCAGTTTCAACCTGTTAAAAGTCCGCATATCTTTCCCGATCATTGTTGAATATCTCCCAGAACCCTCTACTCTCCCCTCCTTCCCCCACCCCCACAACCTCCCACTCCCCCAAACCACCATTGAATTAGTCTTTCAGTATACAGATTTTCTGTTGTACTGCACTGTCTGTTTGATCCCAGAGAGCAGTTACCACATCCGCTTTATCACCCATCGCCTAGAGGCGCTGCAGCAGCTAATCTATCAACCTGTTCGTTGCCTGGATGTCCTGGACAGAAAGACCCTAGAATTATTTTCCTTCATAACTGCAATGTCTAGGAAAGGGTCGTTCGCTACAAAAAGGGTCGCGGCCGGCAGGTTGAGAACCGCTGACTCAACGCTTCCATTGCGACTTTATGGTACATTTGTGTATGTAATACGCTGTATTTTTCATAAACAGACGGCGATGCAAGTATGTGCCCCATGAACACAACTGACGTGTCCCGTGTACATCCTTAAATGACTCGCAAAGCTTCATTTTGCCTGCGTTCCAGTTTCTCTATTTGGGTGTGAGATAATGTTAGCAGTCAGGCGACTCGACTCATTCTACTGCCCGCTCTTTCTCTTCTATCCTCTTTAGTTGTCTGTCTCCGTCTCATTTATCTCTCTCACTCTTCCTTTCACTATCATTCATCTCGCCTCTCTCTCTCTCTCTCTCTCTCTCTCTCTCTCTCTCTCTCTCTCTCTTCTCTCTCTCTCTCTCTCTCTCTCTCTCTCACACACACACATTTATCTTTCTCATTCCACTGTCCCCTCTCCCATCCCTCCGCCCTCCCTCTTTCTCACTGACACAACATCATACAAAGACACAAAACACCGTGAACCCAGGTGCCACAAAGAACACGGGAGACGAGACATCAGAACACCATTCAACAAATAGGAGGCTCATCACCGTGTCACCAATCCATAAACATTAGCCCGTATTTGCCAACAACATCTATTACAACAAGAAACACAAGCAGCCCTGTTTTGTTCAGAAAAACAGCTCCTCCGATTAGGTTCCACAGACTGGGGCCTCTAGCATTACTGACAAAACACTGACAATTCCTATTCCCCCTAACGGCTGAATAGTGATCTAACATAGATGCAAATTAGCGACACCAAAAACGGGTATCATAGTGTCAGTACGGCGGAGCAAGTCAATATACATTGCAAATTACTGTGTAACGACGTGTTTTTGTTTGTTGAATGTTGTTTTTCGTATGTCTTTTATCTTTAAGTTCAGCGTTCGGCCTCAACCACAGCACATCCAAGCCCAAAGAGACTATACGAGTGGATCTCCCTATAAATGCATCTGGCTAAAAGGTGAAGAACCAACAGTCTGCATACAAATAAGCCAGATATTTAAAGAGGATGTGCAGGAAAAACTCAAATTCCGAAACAAGACCAGCTCTGACAACAGAGGCAAAGATGATATATCTGTCATCGCGATAAAATCTTGTTCTGGTGATCAAACCACACGATTCTCTTGTGTTAATCCCAACATTCATGGTATAGGTGTTCTAAGAATCTGGAGCCCTAGAATCGGCACCTGAGAAAGACTAAATAAAACGAAACCTTCGCCTTGTTACTCCTCACGAGCAGGTGTTACTATGTGACTGCCTCGGCCTGACTATCATTTGATAAGTGTCTGCTAAAGAAACATTTTTTTAGAGTACACGATTTTGAATAATTTTTTTTTCTTTTTAAACCCTTAGCGCATTCATAATTGCCGAAGACTTCCCTGCCTAATTCAGTATCGACGTGACAATTAGACCGAGTAGTTTACCTCGCCAGCCAGTACCGGCTGTGTACTCGATATAAGATTCTTCACACAAGCAGTTTCTAGAAAATTCTTTCATGAGGGGGAATTATCTGAATTGTCCAAAGAGTCTTACAAAAGTCATAAATGCAGTCAATACAGTGTTCTTTAAAAAAAAAATTATTTTCGCCATGTGACTGCTTTAATTTGACATGCAAGTCTCGAAAACGCAATTTTCTGTCACCTGCGCTAATATGCAGGTAGATAGATGGGGCCGAGTGGCCTCTAGGTATGGCAGCCGCCTCGAGTGCTGGAGGTCCCGGGTTCAGGCCTCGGTGAAGGCAAGGATTTTTTCACGTGGACTTCTAGTAATTTCCCATGGTCTCTGAGTAGTGAGATCGGACACTCGTGTGTATTGTTGCGCACGTAAAAAATCTCTTGACAGTTGAAAATCGAAAAAGAGTAGCCTAACGGTGCTGCCCGGACAAAAGTTGGAGTTTAAAATCTACCCAAAGTATTTCAGGATCCTCGCCGGTGCTACGGAGTTCCTGCACTGCAATTCTTCAGACTCTGGCTGGAATTACAAGTAGAACGGACACTTATGGGTTACACCCGTGTTTCATGTTGTTGATCCGTTGAATAAACATACACATACGTGCAGCTTTTTCCAGCTCCGTTGAGATTGCAACCCTCGACCTTGAGATCCGCAGGCGAGCCTCTAGCCGCTACATCACAACGGTTTCCTGTATTAGCTAATCGAACAACTAATTCCAGCGCCTTCAGAGCT
Organism: Candidula unifasciata; assembly: GCA_905116865.2. Lineage (NCBI taxonomy): Eukaryota > Metazoa > Mollusca > Gastropoda > Stylommatophora > Geomitridae > Candidula > Candidula unifasciata. The sequence continues at coordinate 88,774 of CAJHNH020000603.1, forward strand.
CGCTGCGGAAACATACAGAGGTACTCTAATGTGGCTGCTTCATCGGAAGACTGAGCACTCATGGAAATGCGCAATGTTCACGACGATGCAGAGACCTGGACAATTTTCAAAAAATTCGAAAGTCAGATTTAGGCTCTAGAATTGCGGAAATGCACAGCTCTAGAGTTGTCGATAGACACAGCTCTAGAGTTGTGGATAGACAGAGCTCTAGAGTTGTCGATAGACAGAGCTCTAGAGTTGTGGACATAAAGAGCTCTAGAGTTGTGGATAGACAGACCTCTAGAGTTGTGAATAGACTGGGCTGTAGAGTTGAGGATAGACTGAGCTGTTGAGTTGTGGATAGAGAGAGCTCTAGAGTCACGGGTAGACAGAGCTCTAAAGTCGTGTGTATATTTTTTATAGCTCTAGAGTTGTGTATATGTAGAGCTCTAGAGTTATAGATAGGCAGAGCTTTAGAGTTGTGTATATATAGAGCTCTAGAGTTATGGATAGACAGAGCTCTAGAGTTGTGGAAAGACAGAGCTCTAGAGCTGTACGCCTACCTAAAAAGCATATCTTACGAGGCGACTAATTAAGGGGAATCTATTCGAGGTCGCAATGTATATGCTTGAGAGGCAAGGAACCAACAGTCTGTATACAAATAAGAAAGGTCTGTACAATGGATCTGCGAGCATAACTCAAGTTCTGAGACACAAAACCCAAAAGTGGTAACAGCAGATGAACGCTAAGATGAAGATGGGAAAGATCTCTTAGGCAGACACAGCATATGATAGGTACAAGGAAATGTTATACGAAGTAAAGGTGGCTCAAGTGGTATTAACCACATCATCAGTCTAGTAAACAGCAAAGTAAATGATCATATGCCTTCAGACAAATGGGGCATATAGGGCTAGACCTATATTTTGTCTACCAGTCGGTAGTACTCAGTGAGTGATGTTGAATGTTGAATTAAGAATCGACATTACAGCACTCGGGACACTTCCATAAGTGCTCAGTCCCATCTTAACAGCAAGCAAAGAGTTCCAATTTCGATGCTACTAGTCACCAGTAAACATTGAGTGATTTAATGAGCATCGCACTGGCCACCTTAGCTCGGGGTCGACCAAGGTGCCAAGGTCATTTTTGAAGAAGAAAAAAAGTTCCGGTTGCGTTCATCGTCCATCTAGCTAAACCTAACTGAAGTTCGTCCTTCCTACATTGAACAAGGCTTGTGGAATGCACAGTTACACGCTTGTGGCTACCACTCTCCGACGGAGAAGTCGTAAAAGCTGTCAGGAGCTTCAATTATAGTTCACTGGATACCCCATGTTCTGTTGTCCAGTGGCGCACCAAAGCAACTAGAAACGTTTGTGCTGTTCGCAAATGAAACGCTCCCAACTTCAGAGGCAGAGTTCACGCCCACTGGCCTTTGACCTTAACAATGGCTGCATATCCGCTCTAATGCCTAATTCCGGAAGCGGAAAAGCCTTTGATGTTTTCCCCCTTCCAATCAAAGACCTCATTCTAGTGGCTCTAGCAGTCTTATTGAGTGTTGAATGAGAGCAGGTTTCAGAAAAGCAGTCTATGGTATTAAGCAGAAGGGTTGTTCACTTCGTTTGTGATGTTCATTATATTTCTGTTTATCAAGATCGATAGTAATCGTTTTTGTCGGTGTCCTTGTTTAGGAGCTATGAACGCAGTTTCATAATTTTAGCACCACAGGTTCGAAATCGCATCTTGTCATTGGAGAGTAAGTTACTTTGTTACCACATACGCCTGTATTAAAATAACTGCTAATATGGGTGACTGAAAATGAAACACAACTGCAAGAAATTATGGATCTAATGAAAAATTAAAACAAGGGTTTTAGTGTGGACAGCAGAAAAACAGAAGTAATTGTAAACACAAAGAAAACTAACCCTCCAAAATGCAAGATCAAAGAAAGTGGGACAAACCTCGAGCAAACATATGTTTAAGTACTTGGGTACCTTGATAACATGAGATGGAAGATGTATTAAAGCAATTAAATATAGAATAGCTCAAGCAAAGGCAGCATTTTACAAAATGAAGAATATTTTATGCAATATTTCTTTGTCAATTGAGACGAGAAAGAGCATTCTTAAAGCTACATAAATCATGTCTTGATCTACGGAAGTGAATCTTGGACAGTTGGTAAATTGGTGAAAACTTATTTGGAAGATGTGGATACGTGGTGTTATAGACGAATGATCAGAATACCTGGAGAGATTTTTTTTTTTTTTTTTAAGTAAAGAAATTGTCTTGAAAGAAAATGACTCACGAAGAGTACTGATTGCCCACATCAGAAAGAGACAGTCTACATCTTGTGATGAGAAGGAGAAAACTGGAGTACATCGTGACAGCAGGAAAGTTGCAGAGGGAGATCGAGAGGAAAGATGCTGGACAGTTTGACATCTTGGCATCGATGATCATCTGTGACAGAGTTTATTGAAAGTACACGAGACAGAAGATTGTGGACAGATATGACTACCAACTTGGACTTTGAGAAGAAGAAGAAAAAGAAGGAAAATTTAGATGAACGGAGTTTCTATGACTTCTGCCTGTTTGCTACGTAGTAACCGATATGTGCCCCATTTTACCTCTGACTCAGGCCTGAGTCCGAAGAGTTTCAGCTCAGTGCACGGGCTCCGTGGCACCGGCGAGGATCCTGAAATACTTAGGGTAGATTTTGAACTCCAAATTTGGCTCGGGCAGCGTTATTAGACTACTTTTATGCGATTTCCAACTGCTAAAGGACTATTTTTTACGTGCGCAAAAATACACACGGGCGTCCGATCTTACTCCCAAAGACCAGGGGAAATTACTAGAAGTCCACATGAACAAATTCCGGCTCTCACCAGGGCTTGAACGCAGGACTTTCATCACTCGGGGCAAACGCCATGCCTGGAGACCACGCAGCCCCCCACTGTCCTTGGCATCCTATTCAACGGATCTACATCAATACTTGTATCATTTATGTCTCGCTTGCACAGTCTTTACATGGTAGAAGACGTTGACCTCGATATCTTCTATCTATCTAAAAATTCCCATAGAGGATATACGTAGGAAATCTACAAAGTATTTAAGCCATCTAAGCCTTCACAGATTTGGCATTTCAAAAACTGCCACGGCATGTCATTAATAAAAACCAAATAGAGAAATCGAATGGATGTTATTCTAGCGCTTTATCTATCAGAAACAACACTCCAGCCACACATATCAGATACGGTAACTGGCAGATTAGTTTGACGATAATTGCTTGCTGCTGTTACCTGTGGCACTTTGTGATATCTGGCTGGACCCGGGAGTCCTAGGTTATTTTCAGAGCTCCTCAGCGTGTGGGTTCCAGGTCCCTATTATAGGGAAAACAAGAATAGACCCACTGCCTACACAAAAGCATGTCGTAAGAGTCGACTAATTGGGAGCTTTTTTCGAAGTCAGAGTGCATCTGCCTGAGAGACAAGGAATCAACAGTCTGCATACAAATGAGTCAGATCTGTAAAATGGATGCACACGCAACACTTAGGTTGTGGAACAGGACTGCAGTCCAGAAGTGGACGAACAACTAAAACTTTGCTCCAGAGTTTGCAGCTGGTGAACGCGAAGAACGAAGAAGAAAATCAGAGCTCCGCCCGCTGCGGATTTGAACCCATGGCCTTCAGACTGACACCGCCTTTTCACTCTATGAGAAAACCTGTGTACCATTACCTTAACAAATTCATTTTTACTCGTTTCATTTCTCACATTTTATTATCACGGCTGACGCTATGTTACGGTGTCTGTTCCAGAACAGACCGCCCCCACCCCTTCTCAGCCGCCGCAACCACCACGCATATGGTAACATAAGCTTTTAATTGGGGGCTCTCTAAAATGTGAAAGGCGCAGATATAACAGCTTAGCTGTAAACCACAACACAACATACTAACTGCCCTTGTCAGGGCGAAGAAGCAAGAGAAAAATTACCACGGAAAAAAACAGGCACGGACAGAATCACACACAAACGCAGGTCCTTACACAGCTAACCTCTGGCTCTTCACACCCCATCACACCTGTTGTGCATCACAACCCGCATTCAGCCTCCATCACATAATAGATAACTGTTCCAGCAGGACTTTTAACAAGCCTTAGGATTCATTTGGTGGGGACACTTCTAACGGACCCTATTCAAGCCCCCACTTTGTTAGCGACTTGTGTTTTTCCCTCTTGTCGGCCCCTTCAACGCCCGAAGAGCTTGGAGACATACCTGGAACAAGTGGGCCATTATTAAAAAGATGAACTGTCTTCTAGGGCTTTTGTTGGTGTCTGCTGTTCAGATTCCATTTATCTTCCAGTAGAGCGTGGTCTGTGGCTCTGGACTGGCGATTTTCGGCCGGTGGGCCGCATCCCAATGGAGGGCTGCAGACAAATCCACATAGCACGTCAAACATTTCTTCATAATAACACAACGGGGTAGGATGTAAGTAACTTCTCTACTCCAGCACTGCAGTCTGTAAGGTTACCACACCATGGATGAGAATCAAAAGAAGTCGCATCGGCTGAAACTTTTAATTGTCTAAAATCAGATTGAACAAATAAACTGATGTCTACATCTGTTTTTGCTTCTGTCTTTGATTACCTGTCAGGTGGGCAGCGAAACAGTGTCCCCCTTTTTTTTGGGGGGGGGGGGGGGGGGGGGTGGGCCGTGGATGCCCAAAGGTTGAGGCACACTGCCCCGGCATGTCGTCATTGTCCTAGACGAAGCTTAGCAACTTCCGGGTTTGATTGTATTCCCTTTTATACTTTTAGGATAAATTAATTAGGTGCCGTCTCCACTATGCAAGTTGACTGCTGTTGATCCCCAATTCTGTCTGTCTGTCTGTCTGTCTGTCTGTCTGTCTGTCTGTCTGTCTGTCTGTCTGTCTGTCTGTCTGTCTGTCTGTCTGTCTGTCTGTCTGTCTGTCTGTCTGTCTGTCTGTCTGTCTGTCTGTCTGTCTGTCTGTCTGTCTGTCTGTCTGTCTGTCTGTCTGTCTGTCTGTCTGTCTGTCTGTCTGTCTGTCTGTCTGTCTGTCTGTCTGTCTGTCTGTCTGTCTGTTGCTTGTCTACATTATCAGACTGACGTTCGTTGATCTGTTTGCTGTTATAAACCCACCTATATCAGTGCCTACCATTTGGTCATCCATCTTACACCCTTCCATCGTGTGTAGTTTTCATTACGGTTTGTTTTTGTTAATAAAGGTCTCTTTTGAAAAGTCCGAAATATTCCAGTATTGTATATTTTTTTTCAATCCTTTCTACAACTCTCAGTTTTTTTTACAATCTCTCCCAAACCACTGTAGTGTTATTGTTGTTATAATAATATATTTAATAATAATTATTATTATTATTAAATGTGTATGTGTTGGTAACTGTGGTTATGAAGGCGGCGATGATGACACGATAAAGCTGCTTATGGTGGTGATAATGACAACTGTGATGACCAACACAAAACCTCTACAGCTAGGTTATCTTTTAAATATCATTTCTTTGTGGATCTTCCTTACTTCTCTTCCCTGGGCAGGTGTTTTGTAGTTCTTGAGTGAGGCCATACACAAAGACTCCTTAACAAGGCATACTCGTGGAGCTTTTATTTCGTTCACGGCACGAGAGTCGCAGTTTTAAACAAACCTGATCCCAGTGTTTGTGAAGAACGTCAGCAAAATGTGGCCACAAGATTTAACGAAAGGGCGCCATTGAGAAGTGTTCCCGCAGAAGTGATCAAGACAAGTGAACGATACTTATAATTTGTGTAGAGAGGAAATCAGTGACGCTTAACAAACTGGGTACGGGTTTGTATGTTACGTGGGCAGGAAACTATTCACATGCCCCACACACACAGAAGCTCTTTTGTGGTTTTCTTTGGAAGCCGTAGCAGACCCTTGGTTAGACGCGTCTCAGTCCGCACTTAGGTCCTGAGTTCGAAACCGAGATGTGGTCAACTTTTCTTTTTAATTCTCTTATGTTGATCTAGCAACATATGGATTCTACAGTCCATTGCACAAGTCGTATCCAACATTTATAATGTGTAACTCAGTATAGAAAGATATTAAAAAGATTGAATACTTTCCACATGCGCTATTAGAAACGCATTCTTGCTGTATCATGGCGAGACTCTGTCCCCAATGAATGTGTACTTGAGAGAGCAAGAATGCCAACAGTGTGCTCTCTGCTGAAGCAAAGACGCCTGCGCTAGTTGGGCAATGTCTCGCAAGAAGGACGGTGGCATTCCTAAGAATCTCCTGTACAGCGAACTAGTAACCGGGATAAGACCTATAGGAAGGCCAAAACTACACTATAAGGACATTTGCAAACGTGACCTGAAAGATATCAACATTGGCACAGACACTTGGGATAGATCAACTGCAGACCGACTCCTGTGGAGGCAGACAGTGAAAGGGAAAGTATCACAGTTTGAAAGAGGCCAAACGCAGCAAGCTATAGAGAGGAGACGTTTGATAGAAAACCAGCCTCAGAACGATAGCGTATCAGCGTTTGTATGTGGAGTATATGGCAGAGACCGCCACTCCCACACTGGACTTTACAGTCATAACAGACACTGGTCCCAAAACCAGCGGCACAACTCCATGGTCTTCAATAAATGATGGTTGCCTACTACACTAGCTCAGTAACCGTTTGGTTAAAGCGGGCGAGGTACATTACGCGTTAAGCAGCCCACAATGAGAGCGACTTCCCTTCCCATTGATGCCTCAATCTGATGTAGCGCTTGCACTATGTCGCAGGGGTTTCAGGCGTAGCGAGTCGTATTTTACTTCTTGTAGTCAGTGGCCGGCGATATCGCGTCTTCTATGCTGTAATCTTGTAACTGTCCCAAAACATTTACAACTGGGCCTAACCCCAACTCCACAGCCTCAGCCTATGCCCTACAACTGTATGCAGCCTCTTTTATACACTGCAGGTCTGTCAGTCTGTCTGTCGTGCGACCTAGGATGCACCCCTGCGACATAGTGCAAGCACTACACCAGATCGGTGCATCAATGGGAAGAGAAGTCACTCTCATTGTCGCCCGTTCAACGTGATTAGAACCGCGATTGGAAATTGGCATGCAACCTGTTAATAATCACGCCCTTGCAAGATTTTTTAAAGCAACCAAACGCCTAGGTTTTCATTCAACGATTTTAGCGGTATATGGAAAAAAGAGACACGATTCAAAGCAAAAAATCAACATATTTATAGTTAACTGAGTAACGGGAACTTTTCAGAACAAATTGCAAGCGTTTTGTAGGCGTTTCACTCTCAAATGGTTATCTCCAGCATTAGCCTCGTGTAAGTTTGTGATTTTTTCATTGTATGCAGGACAGGTTATCAAAATAATCCCGACGCATCGCGGCACGTGTAAACTGATCTCCGCACAATCTCAACACTTGCCTCAATTACTGTATATTTTGCGTTTTAGGGGTGCATACATTATTGATCAAACGAGGGTATACACAATTCGCCGCTTTGAGAAAACAACAGTACCCGCCCAAAAGAAAATGATGCAATCATAAGGGCGTGGGAAATCTGAAGCCACATGCTAAAAGTACGGCAGCCCAAGAACTAAAGGCAGCTGTAGACAAAGTGACTGACTTATGGGCAGAGATGGGTGTTGTCATCAACTCAGAAAAGGCGACTGTTTTGTGGTGCTCTTCGGACAATAGAATTGTTAGAGCTAATGTTCCACGCCCCACCATAAATAACAAAAACATTAAAAGAGAAAGCAAACTGAGGTACCTTGGTATCTTCTTCTTCTTCTTCTTTGCGTCCACCAGCTGTACACTCTGGCGGAAAGTGCTGATTGCTCGTCCATTACTGAACTGCAGTTCTGCTCCAGAACCCGAGTGTTGCGTGTGCATCAGTTTTACAGATCTCATTCTCTTGAATACAGACTGTTGGTTCCTTGCCTCTCCGGCAGATGCACTCCGACTTTAAAGGAAGCTCCCCAATTAGTCGACTCTTACGACATGCTTTTGGGGAGGCAGTGGGTCTATTCTTGTTTTCCCCACAATGGGGCCCCGGAACCCACGCAGGGGACCTTGGTATCACTTATGATAGAAGCTTGTACTTCAGGGATATGTGGAGGCCGTTGCGGTGAAATGCTAGCAGTAAACTTCCTTTGGATATTTTCTCCACGAATTTCGGTGCGTTGGGAAACGAGCAGGCAGATAGATTGGCCAGTTCTGCACCACTTGGTAGTGAACTGATTTATGGCAAGACAGACGTTGTGAGGGCCTTTTAGGAGCGAGTGAACAGTGCGGGAGCACAAATAGATCATTACAGTCTGACGAGAATGGAGTTGTGGGGAGTAATTAGGGGATCTGGCCGACGCTTGGCAAGAAGAAGAAGAAGAAGAAGAAGAAAAAGAAGAAGAAGAAGAAGAAGAAGAAGAAGAAGAAGAAGAAGAAGAAGAAGAAGAAGAAGAAGAAGAAGAAGAAGAAGAAGGAAGACAGACAGACAGACAGACAGACAGACAGACAGACAGACAGACAGACAGACAGACAGACAGACAGACAGACAGACAGACAGACAGACAGACAGACAGACAGACAGACAGACAGACAGACAGACAGACAGACAGACAGACAGACAGACACAGACAGACAGACAGACAGACAGACAGACAGACAGACAGACAGAAAGGAAGAAAGAAAGAAAGAAAGAAAGAAAGAAAGAAAGAAAGAAAGAAAGAAAGAAAGAAAGAAAGAAGAAAGAAAGAAAGAAAGAAAGAAAGAAAGAAAGAAAGAAAGAAAGAAAGAAAGAAAGAAAGAAAGAAAGAAAGAAAGAAAGAAAGAAAGAAAGAAAGAAAGAAAGAAAGAAAGAAAGAAAGAAAGAAAGAAAGAAAGAAAGAAAGAAAGAAAGAAAGAAGCCGAAGAAGAAGAAGAGAAGGAGGAGGAGGAAACGAGCCGTCGACAGGTAAATAAATATATTCTAAAATGAATGTACTCCGCAAACTGATGTAATGTTATACATTTCGTTGTTTTTTTTTTTTTTTTCCAAATTTTATACTGTTCCAACTGCTAAATAAAAGAAGAAAACAAAATATTTTTTAACCGATGAACGTAAAGCCACATTCAATATGGTTTTACCTTTTCCCCCTCTCACCTGCTCGCCATTTCTACATTTATTTCCTCTAGTTTCTATAATTATTTTTCATTCCCTTGTTTCTCTTGGCGATCCCCTTCTTCATTTCTCCCGAGGTGTCTGACAACCATGCCTGAAACATTAAGTTGACGAAACTCATCTATCAAAGCTGAAGACATCCCATAATTTGCGAGTAGTTATCAGGCGGTTCTCAGTCCCTCGCTCGGGCGTCGGTTCGTGTAACGGTAAATCGACGAGAAGCGAACAGCCACGCTCAAAACAGTTACACCCGAAAAACCATCTGAGCTGCGACACAATAAAAAACTCCCAACGGGAAATGACAAGATTAATATCCGGGGCGGATTATTTATCAGGGGTGTATAGTGTTAATTATGCACCCGCCATTCAATGTCAACGACTGGGTACATGGAACGTTGAATCAAGAAAGCAGACTATAGGTTGTTATTCTTTATTTCAGCTGTTTGTAGACATCTTTAGGTATCCGCTGATACATGTGAACCGGGAGACATTGCCTTTCTAGCGCCAAAGGAGCAACCTGGAGGGAGAATACTCCATGAAATAGGAGCTTGACAACGGTCACCGCCTGATACAGTTGCCCTGGTGATAGAGATTCGACACTGTGGGAAGTTGTTCAGTTTCATTAATCAAATTAGCCCGGCTCTCTAGCGTAGTTGGCTAAACCGGATTGCGCGGTGACCGGGTGAAGAACTCCTATTGGTCCACATTTCTCCCAGATTTACGGTATTTACAATGGAATCAAGGCCGAAAGGTTGCGATATCCATAATACCGTGCCTAAGGGTTAACAACTCATGGCTTCTGGAGACTAAAACAAACAAACAATCAAATATTAATCAAATTAAAGCAATGCTGTACAAGCGTATATATTGTATTTGTCTGTGTGTGTTGAAATCTCTTCTCCTACCTGATCTGCAGCTGGCATTGGCCCTACAATTCCTTCTTACGTCGGATATTTTCATGTAATTAATTCCCCTATTGATTTAAGAGCCTCATTTCTTCTGCAACATTCGACCTTAAAACGACGATTGTCATGTCGCTTTGTGGGTTACAGCTAGCTGCGATATATCCGCCTTTCATCAAACCCATCACGTTCAATTTCAGCAAACCCTGATTATTCGTCTTTCTAAAATTGTTATTAGATGCTTGTTAAAAAGTGGGACAGCTTGTTAAGTGGGACAGCTTGTTAAAAGTGGGACAACTTGTTAAAAGACAATGAAACTATATACACCCCCTACTCCACCTTCAAATGTGGTCTGGAACCCACACACAGAAAAATCCCTGAGATAGTTGTATGCAGACTGCCTTTCAGGAAGATGTACTCCGACTTGGAAGAAAGCTCTCAATTAGTCGACTCTTATGACATGCTTGTAGGGTAGGCAGTGGATGTATTTTTGTCTTTCCCACAATGGGGCTCCCAAATCCGCACAGGAGTAGGTGATTTAAAAACAAAACAAAATTTTTAACAGGAAGTTAATGGCTGTGCGGGGAAAAAAGGTCCAACCAATGGGAGCCTGGGAAGTGGTAACAATTAATGGAGTCCCGAGTTAGGATAAACTATTAAACAGTAGTAAAGTGTTAACAGATCTCTTAAGTGACTCTTTTGTTGCTTTTGCATTTGCTGCTGACAGTGTGTGTTTGTGTGTGTGCATGTGTGCGTACGTATTGGTTTGTGTTTGTGTGTCAGAGAGAAAGAGGGGAGGGGGAGAGAAAGAAAGGGGGGGGGGGGGTTGAAAAAAGATGGGCAATGATGAATTAACACTTGAATAAATTACTTCTTTGGTTGTTCTAGAAGCTTCTCAGCATATCTTTTACAGGCACGGTCCGTGAGATCTGTGCAAACTGTAAGTGAATGGATGACTGTACACTTCAAGTAAAAGAATACAACAATGGAACCTATAGAACAGCAAGTATATCTAATGTTACTTAAAGTTTTTAACTTGCAACAAATGTTAACTACCATAGAGTACAATCATCTAGCCCAGTATCTTCAACTGGTGGGCCGCGGGGAAAAAATTATATTGGTCGCCAACAAACTACTACTACTTCTACTGAATCATGCAACGAGGTAGAGTGGATGGTTTTTCTCTTCTAGTCTGGTGGACTGATAACTCAAGGACTTCATTTTTGTGTGAAAAGACTTTCTGAGGCCTGTCATTAAAAATAGAAAGAAAAAAATTTAAAAAGCGAAATCGAATGGATGTTTTGTATCGCTATGTTTACCAGAAACAACGCTCTAACCACATATATAAGAATTGTTTATTACCTCTAAGTAGCAGTAGAAATCTCTTTATCTGACAATTATAGTTATGTTACATCAGATTTAACAAATAAACTGTGCAAATTTGTATTTGTTTCGTGTTTGATAGGATATCAGGTGACTCTGCGAAACTCGTTCCACTGTTATGGTGGGACGCCGCTGGTGTGAAAAATTTGACGAACACTGATCTAAGCAATTTCTCAATATAGAATATTATCTTTAAAGCTTTCTGTCCCAAGAAATGCACAGTGTGAGATAAGCTAGTGTTTGTGTGTCTCAAATGCGATTTGGTAGGTCATTTTATCTTTTTATAATTATGGTTATATCTTACAGCACAGTGTTCCTCATCATTATTTATACTTGTGGTCCGTCAAAACAGCGGAACCTGCTTGGTGGCCCCTGACACCTATCCGGCGGAAAGTCCTGGTTCGTCCTTTTTAACTTTGGCTTTGTGCTAGGGCCTCAGTTTTGCGTGAACATTCGATTTATTGTCTTCATTTTGTAGTGGGTTTTTCCTTGCCGCTCATACAGATGTCTGGCAAAGTGTAGACAGGATAGATGTTTTCCTCGAAGTCTTAGTACGTCTGCCTGAGAAGTAAGAAACCAACAGTCTGCATACAAATTAGCCAGATCTTTATTTGACGTGCACGCACAAGTCAAACCCTGTAACAAGACTACAGTCATGAAGTGAACGAACAACTAGGACTTTCCACCAGAGTTTATAGCCAGTAAAGGCAAAGAAACATAGAATAATAAGAATAACTTTACAATATATATATATATATATATATATATATATATATATATATATATATATATATATATATTGTAAAAATCTACTTGTATTATTCTGTTAATATATATATATATATATATATATACGTGTATGTGTGGGTGTGAGCCCGGCTCTCTAGCGAAGTTGGTTAAACCTGACTTTCGCGTCGGCCGGGTGACGAACTCCTTGTGGTCCGGGTTCACTCCCGGGGGTAGGCAGAAAAGCCACATTTCTCCCAGATTTACGGTACCTATAATGGAATCAAGGCCGAAGGGTTGCGATATCCATAGTACCGAGCCAAATGGTTTACAACTCATGGTTTCTGGATACGTTAAAAAAAAAATGTGTGGGTGTGTGGCTTAGGCGCTTCCTATTGCTGGGGTGCCAGGTTCGGTCACAGCTGCAGGCGGTTTTTTTCTTGCGTTGTTTCGACAGAGGCATCAAGAGCAGACCGTTTAGAAAGCACTGGCAAACTACTGAACGTCAGATTGTCTAGAAAAACTGCAGCAGTTAAAACATGATAGGGTAGGTTCTTCAAAATCTTGTGAAGAATACGCAGCTAGCATACAAAGGTAAAAAATATCTCCATTAGCCCCTGTATTTCTTTTCTTAGATCACACAAAGGTTTGAGGTTTGAACAACGGACCAACATCACAGCACAAGGGTAGCAACACATAAGTGCTCCGTTCTACTTCTAACTCAAGTGTGAGTCCGAAGTAGCTCAGCGCAGTGCATGGGCTCCGTAGCACCGGCGAGGATCCTGAAATATTTTGGGTAGATTTTGAACTACAAATTTAGCCCGGGCAAAACCAGCGCCATTAGGCTACTCTTTTCGATTTCCAACTCCCAAGGGATTTTTTACGTGAGCAGCAATACACATGGGCATCTGATCTCACTACCCAGAGACCATGGGAAATTACTAGAAGTCCACGTGAACAGAAAAAAAATCACAGACAGAGAAAATCTTAACAGAACGGATGAACTCTAAGGCCCAGGTGAGGATATAGTTCTGTATATACCAAATTTATTGTATGTTATAAATTTATTTTTGAGAAAGAAGGAGAGAAAAAAAAGAAGAAAGGAGAAAAAGAAGAAGAAGAAGAAGAAGAAGAAGAAGAAGAAGAAGAAGAAGAAGAAGAAGAAGAAGAAGAAGAAGAAGAAGAAGAAGAAGAAGAAGAAGAAGAAGAAGAAGAGGAGGAGAAGGAGGAGGAGCAGAAGAAAGAGGATGAAGAAGAAGAATATATAGTAGTAGTAGCAGCAGCAGCAGCAGCAGCAGCAGCAGCAGCAGCAGCAGCAGCAGCAGCAGTAGTAGTAGTAGTAGTAGTAGTAGTAGTAGTAGTAGTAGTAGTGAAAGTAGCAGCAGCAGCATTAGCAGTAATAGTAAGTGTAGTGGTGGATGAAGAGGAAGGGGAAAAAAAAAGATTTTCATTGTGTATCTATTGGTTTCGATATATTTAAGCTGATCTTCTTGTTACCACTGTCTCACACAGAACACAAAACGGAAGGCTAGTGTTTCGGGAAACCCCGTCACGGAAGCAAGTTCTTGAATATCGTCTAGTCCCTCAATCAGTATCCGTTGCCAGCTAGGCGCAGATCTTTATCTCGCTTTATCTCACATATCTCTTGTACATCAGTATACCTGACTCTAGAGACAGGGGTGGCCACACAAAGAAAACTTACGGGCTTTATGGCTGATTGGGGTGATGGGAGGGGGGATGGGGGGTCCACAAGGAAAGGGGAGTATTTCGTACCTTTTCGTAGGGGAGGACTTTTCATACATTGCAAAGGGAGGGAGCCGGACAAACCCCAAAAGAAGTGGAAAGGTGGCGAAGAGAGGAGGGTATCAGATGGGACCTGAACCTCCAGGCTCCGGCGAATATGTGCAAAGAATACATGTTCAAATTTAGGCAGGGAAGGAAAGTGTAGAACAAAAGTACACAAGAGATATAACCAAGTCACGTACCACAACAAAGATTATACTGATTTCGGTTGAGATGATCACGGGTTAAAGCCACACAAAACACAACAGGAAAAACAAGCAGGCCGCACGTCGGTGACACTCCGGCAGAAAATTAAATGTAACAGGATAAACACAGAGAAAAATACAGCATGTCCGACGGGAGAGTGGAATAAATCCTGACATTGTCTCCCTTTTGTGTTTCCGACGAGCCAAGGAAAGTTTGACTCAAACATCCTAGGGCGCTGAAAACAACAGAACTCGAGAGTGCCTCGATTTATAGCTCCATGGGAGCATCATTATCCTGCCAATCATAAACTTAATATGTCACAAGGTGTGTTATTGTTCCGTCAGTCACTCCTAACATCCAAGCAGTTGGGCAAACCTTGCAAGGGAAACCACAAACCAGGCAGGTTTGTTTAGGTAGAGACAAAATCCCTAACGCCTTGGGGTCTCTAGATGTTGTTTAGACCGCTATGGGTTCATTACAAATTCACTTTCATTCTCTTGTAACTCGCTTCTAGACTGGGCAATGAAGTTACCCAAACAGTAGTTAAAGGTAGTTGAGAACGATTTTCAAATCGGCAGAAGAGTGGAGCTGGTTTCAAAACCTGGTGAGGATTTATTGTCTTCTTCACTTTTACCGGGTTGCAGCCCAGTGTCGTGGTTTAAAATATTTGTTTTGTGCCTCTCGCGTGATTTGAGTGACAGTTTTCTGGATCTTTTGGCCGTATTCAGCTACTCAATCTATCCATTTTTTTCCTGGGTCTTCCTCTGGCCTTTCTTCCTGATGTTCTACTGTAAAAGGCCTTATAAACAATCTGCAACCGGATCATATAGCAGACGTGGGGCAACTGACACCCCCCCCCCCCCTTTTTTTTTTCCCCTCACCCCAGGGCATATCTTCATAAATGATGCTCTATCTAGAACAAGCGGCAGTTTTTTAGTTTCTCTGAGTCTTGAATATCACAATATACATGACCCATCTTATATTCCTGGCGGAAGTGCTGGTATGATAAAACTGCAATCTTTTGCATAGTTATAAATTTTCACCTCAAACTCACAATGAAACTGATGTCTAGTTCAGTTTTGATAAGCCAGCTAGCGACACATAATTCAGTCACCTTCTTGTGAGATGAAATTTTTCGTTATTTGAAGCCCTATTCTGGCTCTTGTCAGGGGCCGCACAAAATGCTAATACGGCGACCATAAATATGGTCTAATGGCTGAACGCGGTTTCTGGGACCTCTCCACGGTGATTCTCATTCACATGGTGGCACTTTGTGTCATCGGGTGTTTATCGCTTGTGTGCCCTGGTGGGGTAAAAATCTACTACTACTACTGATAGCGACACAGTAATTCAACACTAATTTGTTGATTCGTCTTTAACTAAACAACCTTGATTGACTCTTATTTTAGATTCTGTTTACTAACTTTGCAACAAAAACATCGTGAAATTACATAGTTTTTCTTTGACCCCTGTTCAGCCAGTTGAAGTGTGCTTATTAGCCGCGTTAGCGCAGTCGATAAGAGGCTCGCTTTCAAATCCAGCTGCCACTCGCTGCAGCCCTCGGTCGGTGTTCGAAACCGGGCGGTTCCCGGGGTTCACCCAGCCTCTAGGAAATGGGTACCAGTGTTGACATTCTGGGGTAAATGGAGGAACATCGCTGTAGCTACAAAGTTACGTGCGAACGGCGACACAGGCGGACATTTCTTATCAGCTGTCCGTACTGGTGGCAAAGCACTTATGGTTTATAACCGTGTGCAATGACGCTGGTTCACCTCTCCTGACTTCACCTTTATTAGCTTTACTTCCTGAAACTAAGGAAAGTAAACCTTCCAAAACTCTACTAAGACGGTTTCATAATCGACATAGACAGGAGACATACATTATAACCAACCCTTCACGGGGACACCAGTAGAGGTAACTTGCATAACATAAGGTGTTAAATGATGCGTTGTACGACACCTGCCTCTTCTTACATAAGCAATTTCCTAAAAGTATTCTTTGTAAACCGATGTGACGATTTCGGTTTCTGAGATATGGGTCTTTGTTGTGTATATATTTTTTTCTTTTCAGTGATAGTAGAATTGTTATACATACAATTGGAGCAGTAGTAGTAGTACATATTACCCCACTAGGACATCACACAAACAATTAACATCCGATGACACAAAGTGCCACCATGTGGATGAGGATCGCCCGTGGAGAGGTCCCAGAAACCGTGTTCAGACATTAGACCATATTTATGGCTGGGCTATATTGCGGCCCCTGGAAAGTGCCAGGGTGGGGCTTAAAAAAACGAAAAATTGCATCCCACAAGGGGATGACGATAGACTGAAATGAGAGCAGCCGTGATCTATCGGCTAGACAATAGCCTGTGGATCCAAAGAACGTGGGCTCAAATCTTAATGAACTTTTTTCATACATGATCTTGGTTCTTAGGTTGACCTTGCTTCAAATTGGTGGGTATCAGGTAAAGTCCTGGAAAGTAAAGGCAGACGGTGTAATGTCAAACCTATGCCTGATTCGCCATTGGCCTAAAAAAAGGACTTTACTTTTGCATGCAAGGTATTGGCATATAATGGAGACAAATATGATATCTTCTTCTCTTGGACAAAAGACAATAGCTCCCTTTAGTTACTGTTTTTCGCAAGATTAGCAAAATATGGTTAAAGCCCTTTGGAAGCAAAGTGAACAAAGCGGAAGCTCGAACAGATCATTACGACGTGAGAGAACAGTGAGGCTGACGGTGACAACGGCATCTGGCTGGCACTGCGCTCAGAGGAAGGATAAAACGGACATATATTCGATATATCGAAATTTAAACTTTTCGATGGCTGCTGAAGATGAGGGCGGGGCGCTTATGGGAATGTCACCATTGCTGTAATGTCGGTTTTTGCCTCACCTAGTTGAGCTTTCTGCAATATGGAGCGTAATCCAATAAAATACATTCTAGTCGCTTTATTACAATTGTGTAATGAGTACCTGCTACAGAGAGGAAGTTTAACACAGGCCTATGTCTGTGAATCATGGACAATTGATAAACAAGCCAAACAATTTCTTGAGGCTTCGGAGATGTGGTTTTACAAAAAAAAATCGTTAGAATTCTTTGGACAGCCAAAAAGAGCATCCCAGATGTTGTGAAAGAGGCGAGAGCTCGAAAACAACTGATCACAAACATAAGAAAAAGACATAATTTTGTGGTCATGTTAGGAGGAGGAAACTGGAACATGGTGTGACCACTGGAAAGATCTGTGGAAAGAGAGACAGCGGAAGACAGCACGAGAAGATACAGCCTTTTGTCTCATGGCATCGACGGGTGTCAACACACGAACTGATACACACAGTTGCAGATCACAGATTGTGGAGAGACATGATCGCCTACACCAGTAGGCAAAGCACTTGATGATAAGTATGATTAAATGAAACATTTCCAAATAGTTTAATTACAATTGTGAAATAAATAATATTAGTAGCTTTTGCTGAGTTGAACTTATTTTTCTTCTTCTTTGCGTTTGGTTTCGTATGCTCAGATGAGACAGACCATCAGGTGGGTTGGTTTTATGAACTCGCATGTCAGTAGCAGGTCCTTCATGGTTTCCCATAGCCTGCTCTGCACACTTTGCCCTTGAAGCCAGGTGTCTTTTCGAAGTTGTAGGTAGAGTGGAGTGGGTAGGTCTGCAGAATGTGTTTAGGTGTTTGTGGTCCTGTTTGACAAGCACACTGTTGAGACTGTACAATATTTTAAAATGCAGGTGGTAGTTGAGCCTGCAGTGACCTGTTTGTAGAGCTGAGTTGAATAAAACAATGGTTTAGAAACAAACTTACACTAAGGTTTGTTTCACAGGAGGCTGTAGATATTAGGAAATGCCGGCAAATGGCTAAGGGGCTAGATCCCGATGGCTTAATCTTTCCGATGACACCCCTCTCACCTCGACCGCAAAAAAAAAAAAAAAATTGGCTCCATTTGTGAGCGGGCTAAGCAATTCCCCCTGAGTATAGGATTCCCTTTTCCCCATTTGTTCACACGTATTATTTGAAGTATATTATTATATGCAATTGTTATTTGACACATTATTATTATTAATATTATTATTTACTCACTTGCACAATGTATATTATGTATATTACACGAAAAGAATATCATTAGTGGACTGTGAATAGATTTTTTTTTTTAATTTAGTATGTATTTTGCGATATAGAATGTGTTGCGAGACATTGAGACCAACAAAGCCACAAACGAATAAAATAATACATATTAAATGACACTAATAAAGTTTATACTTATAAGTGTCAATAAATACTACAATTTTAACCAGGGCTTTTTTGTCTGGCAACATGCAACCTTTTCTATGTTTATTTTTTTTTTTTTTTTTGGCGCTAATATCATAGACACTTTGTACCGAGTACCGGTACCTTTTAGACACCTTGTGGTGAGTACCAGCACATTTTTTTCTAGCAAGAAAGCCCTGCTTTTATGTGTATGTGTCTGTGCTCAGATAAATAACATTTAGGACAACAATTATAGTATTCACCGGAAGAAAACAGCTGGTAAGGGAAGATACTCTCAAGTGTCTGGCGTATTTACGTTCGTTGAAAGGTACAGATAATGATAAACTAACAATAATAAACATTGTATACGTCTTAGGAGCATACATTCCAGCTAGCGTATGTTTCTTATCATTATTACACATCTAAGATCGAATCGGCTCATCAACTGTGTTTTATTTTGATGTTTTCCTTTGTTGATGATAATTATTTATTATTATTATTGGCTTCCTCTTCTTCTTCTTCCTCTTCTTTTTCTCTTCCACCTTGTACCTCATCGAAGTGTCGGGGGGAGATGATGTTGTAATCAAGTAATGTTCGTTGATGGGCTCTGTCAAGAGCACTATTAAGACTGATGTTCATTTCTGTAAGGCTGTTCTTAATGCCATCACTCCATATTTTCTTAGGTCTTCCACTCGCTCTATACCCGTTGTAACGTTTAGTGTGGCTCTCTGTGGCGGATAGTACCAGGACATTCTTGTTAGGGGTCCAGACCAGTTCATTTGTTGTTCTTTGATGATGACCTGTAAGACTGGCTTTATTCCTAGCATTCGTCTGATTTCATGATTTCGTATTCTGTCTTTCCTTGAAACTCCTGCAGCTCTTCTAAGGCATTACATCTCTGTTGTCACAATTTTACGTTCATTGGAGGATGTAAGTGTCCACGTTTGGCATTGATAGCATAGTGCTGGCCAAAAAATTGTTCTGATAAGATTCACTTTAGTACTCCGAAGTATCTGCTTGTGTGTCAACAGGGGAGATAGTTGACCCATTACTTGATTAGCTTTGGCACATTTGGAGCTAATTTCTCTGTCCAGTTTTCCATCAGATGTAAAAATTGCTCTCAAATACTTAAATTCATCTGTTTGTCTCAGGGTGTTGTTTTTTAATTTATTTTCTAAATTGTCTTTATGTCTTCCTATCATCATTGTCTCTGTCTTTGTAGTGTTTATTTTCATATTATATTCCTCCCCTTTGTTACTAATTTGATTTAGGTGGTTCTTTAGGCATTCCGTATTTTCTGCTATGAGTACCTGGTCGTCGGCCAAAAGTAATTCTGTAACATCTTCTTCATGATTAAAGTTCGTTTCGCTACATATGGTATCCATGTATGTTATAAAAAGAAGTGGCGATAGTACACAGCCCTGACGCACACCAGAGTTCACTATAAAAGTTCTTGACAACCCTGCCTTCGATCTTATGCAGCATTTACTACGTGTGTACAGGCTTTTGCAAATATTAATGAGATAATTGCTGGCTCCCTTTTTCCCCATACATTCCCACAACATATTCCAGTCGACTCTATCGAAGGCTTTTTCTTGGTCTATGAATGTCAACATACATGTCTTATCACGTTCTATTGCCCTCTCTGATAGTTGTCTCAATGTATAAATGGCATCTGTGCAACTTCTGTTTCGTCGAAAGCCCATCTGTGCTTCTGAAAGTTGATACTCTATCAGTGGTCTCAGCCTTTTTTCGATGATCTTAGCATACATTTTCCCAGTGTGACTGAGAAGTAATATTCCTCTGTAATTAGTACATTCCCTCTTACTTCCTTTATTTTTCCACAGCGGGACAATGACAGCAGTCTGCCAATCTGATGGTGCTTCTTGATTTTCCCATGCCACCTGAAATATTTGCTTTAACCATATTGCTCCGGTTTCTTCTGCTGCCTTGATGGCCTCAGCTGGTAGATCATCAATACCTGTCGCCTTTAGTCTAGGGGCGGTTCGAATGACATATTTTACTTCATCCAATAATTTACCTGGTTCTAGTTCCTCTGCTGTTAGTTCCGAGTTGTTTTTATGTTCTTCCCTGCTTTTATCTGTTTTAGTGCAGCTAAGTAATTCTTCAAAGTAATTAATCCACCTTGCTAAAATTTTGGTAGGTTTTATTAAAGGTTGGCCAACTTCATCATTTATCATTTCTGTTGGGTTGTATTCTTTATTCTTGTTTCTCATGCCTTTGATTTTTTTGTAGTAGTTTTTCACTGCTGTTCTTTCTTCTTCAGCCAGCTTGCTTTCAAACTTTTCCCATGAATCTCTTTTTGCTTGTCTGATAGTTCTATTTACTTCTCTTCTAATTATCCTGTATATTATGTAATCCTCTTCTGTTCTGCTCCTCAGCCAAATGCCATAAGCTTTCTTTTTACTGCTCACAATTCTTCTTATTTCTGCAGACCACCATGTTGAGAGCTTATGCCCTATGTTACCTTTCCTTTTAGTTCCACATATTTCTTGTGCTATTTTCATAGCGGTGTCTCTGAAATTCAACCATTCTGTATTTACCCCAAGAATTATTATTATTGGCTGCATACAAATAATTCATTCACACATTAGTCACTTATCTAATGTTATACTGTTAATCATCATCCTCTTGTGGGATGCAATTTTTAGTTATTTATAAGCCCCATCCTGGCTCTTGTCGGGGGCCCTAAATATAGCCGGTCCTTAAATATGGCCTAGAGGCTGAACGGGGTTTCTGGGATCTCTCCACGGGTGATCCTCATCCGCATGGTGCTGCTTTGTATCACCGGGTGTTTATCGCTTTTGTGATCTTCTGGTGGGTTACAACTTACCTATCTACCTAATCAAATGTCTCCTTTCAAAAATGTCCACAAATATAGAGACTGCAAGTATTGAATGATGCACGACTGACTTCCTGCTTAGCAGCCCAATTCACTATTAACTCTTTCAGGACGACTTTAATTTTGAGCTGAAATGAATTTTTTTACTGCAACATGACAAAGCTAAAACCCGCTATCTTCCGAATAACGGTCCCAAATTATCGAGGCAGAAAGTATACCCTAACAGAGCCTCAGTCACGTGTCAATTGCGCACTTATGGGGACTAGACCGCCACCGCCGATTTGCGTACTTCCAGGGACCTTACCGCCGAGAGTGTCTCCCATGCCGCTCACATGGCGTGGAATGGGGCTAAACTAGATGGCTGGGACTCACGAGCAGCAGCTACCCCATTTCCTGCAGCTGCCTTTATTTTATTTGCTCATGAGTCCTAGCCATCTAGTTTAGCCCCAATCCATTCGGCGTGAGCGACATGGGAGACACTCTCGGCGGTATAGTCCCCTGAAGTACGCAATTCAGCGGTGGCGGTCTAGTCGCCGTAAGTGCGCAACTGACTCATGACTGAGGCTCTGTTAGGGTATATTTTCTGCCTCAATAGTTTGGGACCATTATTCGGAAGATAGCCCTAAAAACTTCCTTAAGAAAATGTATTGGCTGTATAGAGACATATAATATGTAGAATTAATAATAAATAAATGCAGAATAAATCCAAACTATTTAAATATCAGTATTACCACAAAAAAATTATTAAAGTCACACAACATTCAAAGATGTTAGACACATATGAAGGTTATTTATACATTACATTTTGTGCTTACCTTACTTTTTACTTGTTCAATAACACTGCTGTCCATTTCTTTGGATGTCATGCTGTCTCTGTTCAATTATGCATCTTATATATGACATGTCAAATTTCACAACAGCCGAATTAGGGAAATCTGCTGATCGAAACAGGGATGTTTCAATTGAAATATTTTGTTCAACTTATATTCAACCTATATTATCGGCAACAGGTTTGTCACTTGCATTATCAGTCATAATATCAAGACTATTGTCACTATCTAGCTGAGATTCATCAATGAATTTGTATCACACTGAATTAATTAAAAACAAATCAGAAAGTAATCCAAATATATTCAAAACTTCAACAATGAAAAGACTTTGTTTGGCTAATTCTAGTTTTTCAAAACATGGTCATACAAATTCATTTTCCCAGCAAATGAAACAATATAAAAGTGTCTCTTTGAGAAGTCATTAAAGTAGCGATGTCATTTTTTTCTAGAGGCACAATCATAACTTTCCTATCGATCATTCAGGTAAAGTTGCAGTGGGTCATATCACAGTTGCTCTGTTCCGATTTAAGCAATTCCTTGATTGGTCACATTGTACAGCAAACTCTGTTCTTGCCACTCCCTCTTTTCAAAATGGAGCTTCCGAACCTGTTTGGAAAGGACCCTATAACATATGGTCAATACACTTAATTCAAAACAGCATTTCCACTGCTATTTTCACACCACAGGTCACAGAGGCAAAACTAACATTAAGACCCAGGTTGTCTTATCTAACATCTGTACTGTATTTTTTCAGGTTTATTGTTACTGGCCACAATGGCGAGCTTTGACCCATGTGAAAAGGAGTCCGGTGACAACAGTGCTGAAATTACAAAGTATTCCATCAAACGTCTGGAACTGTCAATTAAAAAATTTGTCAAGGTTCTAGACATCGACTTGGACAGATTATTTAAACACACTGCCAACATTTCTAGAGTAAGTGAGAGGCAGATAATATATACACATTTTATTAGCTTCTTTCTGGCTTTATTCTATTTCGGATAATTTATTAATTCTTAAGTTAAAAAATAACTGCACCTGACACTTTGTATCTTCTGTTAATCTGATAATCTTAGTTTCACCTTCATATAAAATGGGTCACCCCATAGTTGCTGCGCTGAAAATGAAAAACCACACACAATGTCCATCACTGTCCCTTGTGAAAAAATGCACGCATACGGCAGTCTCAGCTTATCCACTAGCATATACACGCATTAAAAGCAAACAGTGACTTTAGACATTTCATCATCGACGAAAACAGCAGCTACAAACAGATGAGCAGTTGCATGTGCCTTTAATTTTAATCACATAAGGCACCACCAATTATGTGGCAGCAGGCCACGTGCTATTTTATGAATCCACAGTTCATAACACAACGTTGGTCACAGTCGAAAAACATTCAAAATAACATCCCCAGCTCACAGTGTCACGCCATGTACTCAGCTCAGTATTTGGGTGATAAAACTATGTCTTTTCTGTCAACAAATGGAGGACAATGGCTGCTGTCTGTCAGAAGCAAATATTTGCCATGACTAAAAAAACAGTGAACACGCCTATCCTCCATTTTGACCAGAAGTGTTTGCATCTTCTGAGTGTGTGTGTGTGTATGAATGTATGCATTTGTTGTATATGTATGTATGTATGTATCAATGTATGCATTTGTTGTATGTATCTATTTATGTATGTATGTGTGTATGTATGTATTTATGTATATTTGAATGCATGCATTTACCATCCATGCTTTTGCGTTTATTTACTTAATAGTCATATTATGTATATTGTTATATGAACATAATTTAGAAGGACTGAATTTAAGATGGACCTGTGTGCCCAGTAGATGACCCTTTGGAAATACAAATCATTTTTGTGTTCGTCTCCTTCTTGTCCAGTGTCCTGTGTGTGTGTGTGTGTGTGGGGGGGGGGGGGGGGGGACCACTGCCTCAGTTTTCTTAAATGTGGTGTGTTGGGCTGAAAGGTGTAGATACAACGACCTAGCTGTAAACCACAACACAGCATGCCACTGCCCTTTTCTTTTAGGGGTGAATCCAGAAAAAGAAAAATTATTTTCTCCATTAGCTGTCTGACTCCCCATGTGTGTTCCAGGGCCCCATTTTGGGGGGAGAGGGGGGGGGGCATAGACCCACTGCCCCCTAATAACCATGTTGTAAATGTTGATTAATTAGAGTGTTTCCTTTGGATTTGGGGTGCATCTGCCTGAGAGGTGAGGAACCAACAGTCTGCATACAATTGAGCCAGATCCGTAGAACCGATGTATTTTACAGATTTACATGCAAAACATGTTTTGGAGCAAGACCAAAGTTCAGAAGTAGGCAAATAACCAAAACTTTCCACCAGAGTTAACAGTCAGTGAACACTAATAAGAAGAAGAGAAGGCTCATTTTTCTAGTAACTTATTTATAAGTTGAACAATGAGTTTTGACACTTTGTAAGGGGTAAATGGGGGGGGGGGGGGAAGGGGGATTGGTAATCTGGTAATCCTAGTTTCAGCATCATAGCAAACGGGTCACCCCATTGTTGCTCCGCTCCTGTGCCAACGAAAAACACTCGTAGCTCACAGTGTCACACCATGCACTCAACTCAGAAGCTGGGTGACAAAACTATATCCTTCCAGTGTACAAATGGAGCAAAAATGCAACGGCCACCGCCTGGCAGAACTGCCACGGCTTTAAAAAAAAAAAAAAAAAAAGTGGCCGTGCCTAGCGTCCACTGTGACCTGAAGCATTATGTGAGGGGTTAACAAATGGTCACCCCAGCAGTACCCTCACTATTAGCTGGGAAAGGGACTTAGGACATTACATCCACCAGCAGGCGTCGCCCCAACAACGACCTGACTGCCTTCGGGGATTGGTTTTATGCTTTAGAACTGGCCATGTGTTCATTGTTTCCATCAATATCTTCTAGTGCAGCAATATGTTGTCCATAGTATGTTCTTGTTGACTCAGTTTATAAGTAGATGACAATATGTACACAACCGTATTTGAGCAAATAAAACAAAAATGGATTTCACAATTTATTCCTGTATCTCGTGTAGTGAATACTACAGTAACAATTAAAATAAGACGCAATATATAAATGAATCCTTTCAACTGAAACACAAAATCCAGTACCCTGAATTGTAACTTTCTGTTTCACAAGTGTGAACTTATATTCACAACCATGGTTTTTTGGGGATAATTTCGTTTTGTTTTTGTCTTTGTTTGCAATGAAATACGCCAGGCATTAAATTGTGTGTTCTGTTGTTTAGGTCTTCTTTAAATCTTTGTTGAAGGTAAAATTTGTGCTTAATCATTTTAGTTTGTTGACAATTAAATACCTATAGCCAGTGGATAAAATATTTACCTAGGTTTGATACCAGCCAGAGCTTGTTAGTTGAGTATCTTTTACAGGACTTTGTAAAACCAACCCCAGACATTTTTTGGCTTTGGTTTTACTGGGTAGTTTTACATTTGGTGGTTTGCTATTGTTTTTTGAATGGTTGACACTTAATGCCATTGTCAAAATCAATGCCGAGCAGTCTGCTGCTGAATCACCGCAAACTGAAATCGAACCAGTCAATGTAGAAGAAGGGGAAGTATTTTATCTGTAAAAATCTTAAAAGGAAAAGTAAATATTTTTGCTGTATAACTAGACTATCACTTTTCTACTAAGGGCTTAATTTTGTGGTCTTAATAAAGCACAGATATTTTGTAAATTTGAACCGCTTATTTGAACTATATTCACTAATATCCTGGAAGTATCAATCAGGCTATATATAATTCTTTTTCTTGTGATAGCTGACAAATGCAGAGGACTGGAATGGGTTGCACAAAGAGCAAGTTAATGCAACACGAACCATACAGCAAATTAAAGCTAACATTCGTGAAATTGAAAAAGCCCGAAATCAGGTAATTATTGAAATGTTGACTTCTATTCTAGCGGAAAGTCTTGAATGTGCGTCCGTTAGGACTTTAGCTTAGTGCCAGGGCCTGAGTTTTGTGTGTACATCCATTTTACTGCTTTAAAGGAAGCCCAGCCCGCCCCCAGCCTCCTGTCAGTGAGTCCAGTCCTATGACATACTTATTGGGGAGGCAGTGATGGGACCCCGAACCCTCATGGGGTGGCTAAGAGTGCTTAATTTGGTAGCGTAGGCAGCAAAACCGCTGAGTGTGATCCATATGTGGAAATTGCATTAGCGAACGACTGCCAGAAGCAATAGGAAAAAAAACACAATAAAGCTTCAAAAGTAAACAGACTGCTTTGGCATCAGTGGCTTAGGTGTTGCGAACACGCTTCATAATTCCAAAGTACCAGGTTTTATGCAAGCTGTGTGTGATTTGGCAGCAGACTGCCTTGTGTTGGTATTGAGAGCTGACCATTAAGAAACTGATGGTAAACTGCTGAATGTGAAATTGCCTAGATAATCACAAACAGCCAAAAATTGCTGGGGTTGGTTCTGCAATATCCTGTATAGGACAAGCACCTAACTTGTCTTTGTGTGCTTATTGTTCATATCTGGCAAGGTTGTTTGTTCACTAGTCTTCAGATGAGACAGTGAGGGCCATTTTGTGAGATTTTTCACTGGCACAGGAATGGAACAGTTAGTGGGTGACCCACAGGAGTAAAGTTGAACCCTTGACTTCTATTAGTAGAACGGAAGATTAAACTGGTAGCTCTGTGACTTGTAAACAGCACAACATGATAATTGTGATAATGATATAGGAAAGTTATGTCTTCCAGTCCAGTAAAATGGATTGCAGATTTAGAAAATGCAGAATGGCCTGTTGCCGCAGAGTTGGTGGTGACTTGTGTGACATTGCGTGTGCAACTGCCGATCTGTTATAATTACTGCTTACGTTGATGATAAACTATAATTCTAGTGGCAGACTGTTTGTGTTGGCACTTCTTATGACTGCATATATTTTAATAAGATCACAGTTTGTGTCAACTTTTCCACAAGGAACAGTGGTTTCACTGGCGTAGGAACAGAGCAACTGTATTATGACCCACTGCAACTTTGCCTGAATGACCGATAAGAAAGTTATGATTGTGTTTCTACAAAAAAAATGACATCAGCTAGATTTAAACCTCATACTTTTCAAGCTTTAACATTGGCATACCTATAACTATATTATGTATTTCAAATCTTTTATTTTTCCAGGTGAAAAATGAAGATTTGCCTGAATTTGATGCAAAAGTTCAAGAAGTGAAATCAAAAGCTGTGTTTGCAATGGAGGAGTTCATGAACTTTATAGGTTTTGAACAAAAACTGTCTCCTCAAAACACACAACCAGGTGATTTATTTGTTTAAAAAATATCCTTTTGAATTGTTTAAGCAGTTTTATTTTGGTAATAAAAGGTGCAGGTAAATAGTTTAGTTCGAATGTAAAGTTATGGTACCTCACATGTACTATTAAAACATTGTAAGTAATTTGACCAGGTTTCTATTTCCTCATCATTCCTTTACATAAAACTTCTTGTAATTCTTATGTCTTTGTCAGCATCTGAAGTGCTTTTGCTAAGTTGGTCCAGATCATTTGGTAGCCCCATAACATCTGCTTCCGGTCTACATATTCTGCTAAGGGTCGCAATGCTTGATGATGATAATGAACAAAACCTCTAGCATCCATTATTCAAAGTGTCCCCCTGACAGGGTGAATATATCCTCTGCTCCCTTTCAAGCATGTCATAAGAGTCTACTATTTAGGGGTGTTTCCTTCAGTCAGATTGCATCTCTCTGGGGGAAAGAACCAACAGTCTGTATTAAAAAAAAAATTTTTAAATTTTTAAAACAGATATGCCTTCAAAACCCAGGTTCTGGAACAAGACAAAAGCCAGAAGTGGATGAATAACCATAAATTTTTGCCAGAATTTACAGTCTGTGAATACCAAAAAAAAAAGAAAAAAAGAAGAAGAATCAATGCTAGGATGTGAGTGCAGCTGTATGATAACTATAGTACTTGATTTTTATATTGTATAGTATGTCTTTCTATCTTTGTGCTTCTTGCTGTGAGTACCATTCAATACATGTCTGTTTGTTTATTAAAAATAACATTATCAAGCTAGCACTAAATACCCATACAGCTGACAGCAGGGAAGAAGATTTAACAGTTCTTCACTAACAATCACCTTTGCCCCAATTCATTATTATTTATCATCTTTCAGATTCAAGTGGAGGGATTTCTATTGGACCTGGAAAAGCAGATGCCCCACATGCAGTGAACCATCTTAGTTCACATTCACAACAAAGAGACTATTTCCTGACTTCGGAAGAACAGTCAGGATTTATGTACGACAGCTTCGACAGTGGCAGCTACCAGTCACCCTACGGCAGCCTTCCAAACTCTTTAGCAATAATACCAGCACCTTTATTGACCACAAGTCTGCATGTGGTACCACAGAACTCACAAGCTTCTGCTTCCTGGGAGCAACTACAGGAAGTGAGTTACTGTGGGGTCCGGGAGCTCACTTTGTGGGAGGGAAAAAAAATACACACACCTGCCTCCCCCCCCCCCCCCCTTTTTCAACAGCAACTAATACAGACATTTCCTTTTAAGTCAGAGTGCATGTACATGAGAGGCCTGGAACCAGCAGTAAGCCAAATAGTAAAACATATATGCATGCAAAACTTAACTTCTGGAACAAAGCTAAAGTGATCAATTTTTAACCCTTTGAGAATAATATTTTTATTTTAAATTAATTAAATAATTCTCTTTATCTTTCTATCCTTTTCTCTCTCTCTCCCGCTCTCTCTTATCTGGTGTGTCAGTATGGCAAATAGGCAGGCTTGCTGATGTTAGTCATGGCAATTTTTGCTTCTGATATTATTTAGTTGTTGCATTTTCCTCTATATAAAGACTAAAAGAATATATTTTCATTGCCTGGCTACTGTTGAGTGCATGTTGCAGCACTGTGAGCTTCGAATTCCATTTAAAATGCTTTTTCAGCTATGCCCAACTTGGTTTTTATTGCAAAATGCAGATTCAAAAAATGGCAAGTGGCCTGTTATCACATAATTGGTGGTACCTAATGCAATTAATTGCAAGTGCAATTATTGTTCAGTTATAATTGATGCTTCTGTCAACGATGAAGGGCATTTCTAGTGCTGGACTGTTTGTGTTGGCCCTTCTGATGGCTGCCTTGTGCGTTTAATGCTTGTGTATGCTATTGGCTTTGCTGACACTGCAATCTATGTCAGAAATTTTATAAAGGACAGTGATAGACATTCTGTGTGGTTTTCGTTGGCACAGGAATGGAGTAACGATGGTGTGATCCCTTTTTCGATGAAGCGATTGGAGCTGATTATCTGATTACTTGATCTTTCCTTTTACAGCTCTCTCTCTCTCTCTCTCTCCCTCTCTCTCTCTCTCTCTATATATATATATATATATATATATATATATATATATGTGTGTGTGCGCGTGCGTGCGTGTGTGTATATATATATATATATATATCACCTTCCCTCCCTTCTTCTCCCTTTTTCTTTAATGTAAAAGTAACAAGAACTTATACATACATTGTGTTTTGTTTTCCCCCAGAACATTGTTGAACTGAATGAGTTGGTGCATGAATTTGCCACCAATGTTGAGGTTTGTATATAGTTTTCTACGTACACACAGTTATCAAAGTATGTATCTTCTACTTTTTCCAATGTCTGCTTTTGATTTCTTTAGTTTCCAGGAGGGCTAACCCAGGCAGCAGATGCCTGCAAAATTTGTTGTTTCGGCCGAAAGCCACAAATATTGCAGCCATGTTGTAAACAGTCACAGTGCATTTACATCTTTGGACGAACACAGAAGAAAAATTTTTTTTTTTTTTTTTTTGTCAGGTCAGTATTTGTTTTGTTGCTATAGAAAGATTCTCAGAATATCTTGGACAAAGAAGATGAGAAAAATTGACATCTTAAAAGATCTGATCATCAAGGAAGGTTGGCTAATAAACCGCATCCTTTCTCGAAAACTGAAATATTTTGGTCATTTCAAGCGCCACAACGGATTGGAAAAAATTATAGCAGAAGGCATGGTACCAGGAAGGAGGAGCAGGGGCCGACCGACACGAAGATGGGCACAGGATATAAGTGAGTCCTTGAGTGTGAAAGTGCATGAGGCGCGAGAGCTGGCAAGGGATCGAGTTTCTTTTAGGCAGACTGTAATGAGAGCGACGTTCTGCAAAGGACCTGCTACATGATGATGATTTGTGTTGTGCTTGTTTACAACAGAGCTGTGATTTTGACTGAGACATCCAGCTTCTTGGTATTTTCTGGGTTTACTGCCATGCTTGTAAACTTATGTATTATTTGCATACATTAATTTTGGTTTAAACCACCAATTTGTTATTGGTGCTTTTCTTCTTTTCCTTCTCCTCTAATTTGACTGTTTTATTTTTAAGCAACAGGAAAAGGTCATCTAAACCTAGTAGTCCGTATTATCTTATTTTTTCATCAACCAAGCGAGACCATAGGTACTTTTTTTTAAACTGATAATAAAAATTAGTTGCGTATCCTGTACAGGACGTTGCAAAACCAACCCCAGCATTTGTTGGCTGTTGTGGTTTTTCTAGGCAAATTTGCGTCCAGCAGTTTGTCATTGCTTTCTGGATCCACGATAATACATGTTTCATTAATTAATGAGTTACATAGGTGAAGGGCCATTTTCATCCCAAGGGGTGCCTCGGGCATATGGTGTCACTGGCATGAAAAGTGTCTGATACTTTTTTAATAAAATAAATGCATTAAGCTGTATTAAAGATGGGGGAATGTCGGTGGCTGAAAAATATGACAACAGTCTTCATCAGAAGACAAAAATAAGAAACAAAAATACAGTGACAGAAAATAAGGATAGAAGTAACATTGTGGGAATTAATTTGTTTGTCTTATGTTTTAGCAACAAGGGGAAGTCATCAGCAACATAGAAGATAATATAGAGAGTGCTCATGAGAATGTCCGAGAGGGAACCCATCACCTCGCCAAGGTAGGTTTTTTTTAAAGTTGTCTGCTTTCCTTTTTTTCTGTGACATATAGGAGATTGTGATGCATTTAATGGATATCTGATTTTAGGATGGCATCATCAATTTTCTCTTACATATGACATATTTGCAAGCTCCTTTATCTTCTACATTTACTTTTAAAATTGAGTACAATTCCATGCACTAGTCATCCCCTTGTGGGATGCAATTTTTAGTTATTTTGAAGCCCCACCCTGGCTCTTGCCAGGGGCTGCAATATAGCCCGGCCATAAATATGGCCTAATGGCTGAACACGGTTTCCGAGACCTCTCCACATGTGATCCTTATCCACATAGTGGCACTTTGTGTCATTAGGTTTTAATCGCTTGTGTGATGTCTTAGTGGGGTAAAATGTGCTACTACTACTACTTTTAAAATGGTGGTTGGCATGCTGTTTTGTGGTTTACAGCCAGGCTGTGATATCTGTACCTGTTGTCCCAGCGCACCTCGTTTTAGCAGACTCCTACAGCTCGTCTACGTTATTTGCCCCTGCCGGCTCCGGACACATCTGACTTCAGCAAACCCCTAATTAGTCCCCTTCTAAAACATGCGAGTTAGGGGGCAACCCCCTTTTGAGAAGCCACAAAACTGACAATTTTGGTTGGTACCATTTCCTGTTGAGAGCTGCTTTCCCAACTCCCTATTGAGGAATGTTTGTGCATCTGTCAAATGTTCAGCAAAAACTGGGCGACTGGATACAGGGTCAAGCAAGTATCACGCTATAAGTAGGTATGTAAGCCAGTTGATTCTATTCAGCATTTAGTTATTAATTGGCTACTTCCCTTACATTGTATAGTAATTGTTTTTGATCATAAATTGATTTTGTGCGCTTTCTCTTTTGGTGATGTGTAAAATGGTAATTTTTCTAAGGATTTTGTTGGGAATATCCCTAAAATGGAAATTCCAAGTTTGTTTTTCTTTCCTAGGTCACCAGGGTGAAAGGATTGAACTGAAGATTTTGAAGTGACATTGAAATTGATAATAAATGTTTAATTAATTGGTAAATGGAAAAAATAATGGACTTGCCAACTGATACATGAAAGAATCTATCACTATAACTAGGGTGCAGATACATAAAAGGTTCTGCCACTTGTAACTTGTAGACCCATTGCCCTTAACAGTCATGTCATAAATGGTGACCATTAGGGGTTTTCCCTTTGAAGCTGAAGTACCTCTGCCTTAAGATAGCAACAGTCTGCCTGAGAGGTAAGATAGCAACAGTCTGCCTGAGAGGTAAGATAGCAACAGTCTGCCTGAGAGGTAAGATAGCAACAGTCTGCCTGAGAGGTAAGATAGCAACAGTCTGCCTGAGAGGTAAGATAGCAACAGTCTGCCTGAGAGGTAAGATAGCAACAGTCTGCCTGAGAGGTAAGATAGCAACAGTCTGCCTGAGAGGTAAGATAGCAACAGTCTGCCTGAGTGGTAAGATAGCAACAGTCTGCCTGAGAGGTAAGATAGCAACAGTCTGCCTGAGAGGTAAGATAGCAACAGTCTGCCTGAGAGGTAAGATAGCAACAGTCTGCCTGAGAGGTAAGATAGCAACAGTCTGCCTGAGTGGTAAGATAGCAACAGTCTGCCTGAGAGGTAAGATAGCAACAGTCTACCTGAGAGGTAAGATAGCAACAGTCTGCCTGAGTGGTAAGATAGCAACAGTCTGCCTGAGTGGTAAGATAGCAACAGTCTGCCTGAGAGGTAAGATAGCAACAGTCTGCATACAAGTAAGCCAGATGTTGTAAAAGGGAAATGCGTGCGAAATTCAAGTTATGGAACAAGATTAAAATCCATGAGTGGTCAAACAACCAGAACTTTTCGCAGGTGAACTCCTGTGAAAGTTAAGAACCTGGTAGCGGCTTTAGATGCACATTCCTCTTTATGACCTAACTGTGACTAAATGTTCAGCATTGCTAATGTCGAACGTAGAATAAGAAGAGGAACTGTCCAAACTAGTGTGATTATTGCATTGTTTTCGTAGGCAGCCAAATACAAGTCTGTGCTGTTCCCAGTTGTTGGTGCTGTTGTTGGTGGAATAGTTGCTGGTCCTATCGGTTTATTTGCTGGGGTCAAAATTGGTGGTCTGGCTGGAGCAGTTGGTACAGCAGTTGGTAAGAGAGTTTTTAATTTTGTGTTGGAACATACATTGTTCTTTGATATTTATTTTTTCCTTTGATAGTTTTCTTTTCTTGTTCAAATATACATTGTTGTTTGTTTAAGTTTTTTTTTTTTTTTTATATACACATTTCTTTGTTGTTTGATAATGTTTTTGTTTCTTCTGTTTGAATATACATTGTTCTTTGTTTGATAATGTTGTTTGTTTTTCTTATGTTTGAACTTATGTTGTTCTTTGTCATTCAGTAATTTTTATCTTCTTTTGAATATACAATTTTCTTTATTGTTTGATCGTTTTTTATTTTGGTGTGTTTTGTGTCTTCTGTTTGAAAGCAAATAAATTGTTTTTTGTTGTTTCAAAGCTTTTATAATTTTCTGTTTGAACATACATTTTTTTTTTTTCATTGAATAGATACAATGCTCTTACAGCATAAGGCAGTCCCAATCAGCACGAAGAAACATCTCATACAATGCATATTCATTCCCATCCTATGCTACCAGTGTCAGACATGGTCACTCACAACAAAAAATAAAAGAACATTAGTAACCATGCAAATAAGAAAGACTGTAGGAGTGACCAGAAGAGATCAAATCAGGAATGAGGTCATACTAGATAAAGTCGGCACAGAACAAATTCTAAATTATATACAAAGACAGCAAAAAACATTAGAGAAACTCTCCAGCACTGAGATGTGTCTGTTCGAAGCAGGACCTTCTGTCTCCCTGGACACCTGAAGCGGTAAAAGAGTACGTAAAGAAGAATAATAAGAATATTTTTTTTTTAACTGGATGGAGGATGGGGGAGGAGGGGGGGGGGGGGGGGGGGAGTCCTTCTGTTTAAATATACATTGCTTCTTGTTATCATGCAATTTCCTGTTTTGAATTTGAATATATATAGTCCATTGTTATTTTTTACTACGATCAGTTTTTGTCTGTCTGTTTGTATATTCTTCCTTGTTATTCTTCTTCTTCTTCTTGTTCTGCATTTCATCTGTCAACAAAACATATCTTCTTTAGTACCTAGATGCTCATCTGCTGGCCTGATGGCCATGGGTTTAAATCAGTATCAAGTCTGACATTTTGTTTCAGCCTAAAAATTTGTACTAGGTAAAGTCGTGGGAAGTAAAAATGGACGGTGTGATATGAAAATCTTTGGTAAACATCAAATTGTCTTTTTAAAAGTCTTTTACAGCACATCAAGTTGTTATTTTGAAAAACTTAATTTAAAAAAAAAACTTTGTCAAACAGTGATGGTTGTTCTTAAAATATTTATGAAATGTCAAATTATTATTCTAAAAATATTTATGAAAAATCAAATTGTTATGTGAATATCTTTGCAGAGCAGCATGTTTTCTTGCACATTTCTTTGTAACCCAGATTATTGTTTTAAATATCATCCCCGTGTGAGTTCCAGGACCGATGTGGAAACGGGGGTGGGGGGAGACTTCTGCCCTTTACAGTGTGTATCATAATAGGTGACTAATTAACGGTTTACTGAAATAGGATGTGTTGGGCTGAAAGTTGCAGCACAACAGCACAGCTCCCAAATACCCTTTTAAAGGCTAAGGCATAAAAAGAAGTTTTAACAGTGTTTGATAAGCAGCACACTTCATTTACTGAAATACTAATTTCCTTGTCTTGCAGGATTTGCAGGAGGGAGGTTCATGAAAAAGCATCAACAAAAGATTTCAGACCTAGAGTTGAGAAACTTGAGTGACAAACGATCCTTATCACTGCCGGACTTGCCAGATAATACCAGAGCTGAAAGCAGAAATGACATTTAATTAGAGTGAGTCAGCGATAGAACGACTTGGCGTAAGTTGGTTGAATGCCTGTGTCCTATTGGGGAATAGAAGGCAGAAGAAGAAGAAGAGTGAATCAACAGTAGCCATTTTGTATTTGAACCTGTGAGCAACAACTTACAGAAAATGTATGTATTAGTGTGGCAGAAGCTGTTGAGCAGTTTTTTTTTTTATATGTTTAAGGTTAAGAGGATTGACTTCATTGCACTGGGTTTCAACTCATATGGCTCAGTCTCTCCCCACAGATGGACTAGCCACCTATCTGTCAAGAATCTTGCACAGTGCATGAACTTCATAGCTCCAGTAGAACTGGCCAGTCTATCTGCTTTGTTCGTTTCTTAACACACATGCATGACCTTGAGAAAATGTTCAAGGATGCTCAGTACCTGGGGCCTCTGAAGCGATGCTTGCCACTCTGCACAGAGCGTGGCTGTCTCCACCTTTTTCAGCATGCTCTGTGGGTCAATTACAATTATAATATGTGTGTACAAGGCAGCAGTGACTGCCTGCATCTCTATTCTCAAACTAGACGTTGGGATATCATATGCCAGGCTTTGCTGCTGTAACATGTAAAAGTAATGATGATCATGGGTGAAGCCCTTTGCAGGGAAGTCGATTAACTCAACTTTGACTTCAACTATTTCACAAACTTGCAAAAAGAATATTTTATTCCCATTCTCAGTCTGAGAATGAAAGGTCACATATAAAAATTTATGACAATACAACTGAGTGTGTAAGGCTGGGTGTTCTGTTTTATGGTTCTAATTGATAAATACTGTAATGTTTGTAACATAGACTTGAAAAGTTTGCTGCATTTTGGTAGAAATTACCTTTGTTTAGATAGGCATCAAATTTGTACATTGCCTGGTTGACATTATGTGTGAGGTTCTGCCATGTTTTATTGATTGAAGCAAAAACCTCAAATATCCGTTGTAAAGTCTCATGTCTGACATATCACTTTGCAATCCATCATCACCAAGATCATCCTCATTTAGCAGCTCCAAGCAGAACATCCCTCTCATGGCTAACTGAAAAGCCACTTGACCCGCTGCTAATTTTCCCACCTCATGAACTCTTGTGACCAGTTATCCTTGAAATCCTGTGTCCACTTGTGCTGGTCATCCTCTTGTCTTTTCTTTCAAAAACTTCACCCTCCATTACTGCTCTCTCCAAACCAGTATGGCATTTAAAATGTCTGAAATATTTCTTTTTACAAGGAACAGTAGTTTTGTTTATCAGTATTTGTGTTTCTTTTTTCGGTCCATGATACTCTGATAATCTTTCTGCAACATTTAAAATCAAAAGTTCTAATCTTGTTCTTTAGTGATTACAAAACAGTCAGCAGTCTTTTGCCACAGAAAACATGCACGTTCTTAGGATTTTCACTTTAAGTTGTTTGTTGATGTTATATTAATAATTGCATTCCAGATTGTAATAAATCTAATTCTAGCGTACCACGATCGAAACCCACTGCTGGCTGCGTTGATTTTTATCATGGTACGGAGCGTCGCAGGTCAAACCCAGCCTAAAATGGGTACCAAGATGTATGTCCTAGGGAAGTGAAGACGGCCGGCGTAATGCTGACCACATTACCCACCTAGTGCCAATTGGTACTTTTCTTTACTTAAATTGTAATAAATAACCTCTACAGAAATCTGCTTATTGGAAAATTGTGTGACTTGTTTTTTTTAATGGACATAGATATTATTTCGGCTAGCATGTCCATTATCAATATTATACTGCATTAGCCGACGGGAAAGAGCTGCTTAACGTGTGCTTTGCCAGGTGGCATAGATGTCAATGTTCCAACTCAAACCTATTGATAATTATCCTCCAAGCCTCCGTCTTAGACCATAAAGTCCCTATGTGGGGGAAGAAGGGGGGGGGGGGGGGAGAAATAGACCCACTAACCCACTGCCTAACATGCATGTCATAAGAGTCGACTAATTAGGGGTGTCCTTTGAAGTCGGAGTTCATCTGCCTGAGAGGCAAGGAACCAGCAGTCTGCATACAGATAAGTCAGATCTGTAAAATGGATGTGCATGCAAAACTCTAGTTCTGGAACAAGACCAAAGTCCAGAAGTGGACGAACAGCCAGAACTCTCCATAATTTACAGCCAAAGAACGTGAGGAAGAAGACCATAAGAAATCACTTATTTCTGTCTGCCCATCGTATTAATGATTGTTCCATTGATCATGATGTTTTTTAAATCCTCTCTTTTCATGGTGTTACCATAAGTAATGATTGTCTTTTCCTTATCATTTTGTGTTAATATTCTACTTTCCTTAGCCTTTTCCTGACATTTTTTTTTAAACTTCATTAACACAAACTCGTTTAAGATGTACAGTTAACATTCAGATTTCAGTTAACATGAACAAAATGTTGGCCACAGCAGGGATGTGTTATTTATAATACCTCTACTAGTCCCTGGTTTGCACAAATTTTTTTAAACATGAACTACTGATTTTTCGGTTCTTTTGGGATTTGTATCAGGAGGTTGTACTATAGTAGCTGTGGCAAAACATTCACAGGACTTATCTCAGAAACCACATGTCTGTTGTACTCATTTGTTGATTCACATTCTAAGAATCACTAGCATACATCACAACAGGTCTGACATACCACTGGAATAATGAGTATCTATTGAAGAAAATCTGCTACACAGAACTGTATTCAGGCTGGCTAACTCACAGTGAACCTAAATAACATACCTGCATACTCTAAAAACGTTAATGAAGAACAGTATTTGTGTGAATATTCGGCCAGATCTTCATTTGTACCAGGATATTGGGGCAGTAATGAATTGAGGAAACCATACACAGTATAGAAGCTTGCTGTATAGAAGTCAACAGGCAAGTTGTCTCCTTCTGTTTTGCAGTTGTCACCTCTCTACCGTCACTAAGACATTTCTCCAATCTGAGTTAAGTGTAATAGCCGCCTCTGAACCCATTCTAACCTGAAAAATGGACAAGCAATTGGAAAGTTGCACTGTTTTATGCAAATGAAATCAGGAGAACAGTTGAACCTTTTTTGCCATGAGAAATAAAGGGCAGAAAAAGAAAAAATAGAAAGTAAAATTAAGGCTCTTGAGGTGAAGAGGTTCATAGAAACAGTTAAATGCAGCATTTCTAGATAAATTGGGAATGAAATAGTAGTTGTTGAAAGAAATAAGAGACAAGAATATTTGGACTATAGTGAAGGCATTAAAAGCTTTACTGTCGGAAAAAGTTTCAGGCTGGTAAGCAAGAAGTAAATAGGGATATAAGTAGGATGATGAGACCAGAAGACAGATGAACAGCAGTTTGAGAGAGTGGGAAATCAGTACAGCCATCCTTCCTTGTGGAGATGGTATTTGATTTACACAAACCCATTATAAAACTAACAGATAGAAATGTATTCCTCTTTCATAATAATAACTGACAGTTGCCATTATGGTGTGTTCATTTGTTAGCTGTGAACATTTTCTTCCAATAGGCTGAATTCAGTTGATAGTTTTTAAAATGATTGAATGTTCAACATGTGAATTGTGTATATTTTATAGCAGTTTTTGTTTGCGTTTCAGTATTATTATTATTATTACCTCAGTTGGTGTAATAAATATTTAAATTTTTTTTAATCAACTGTCATCTGCCAAATATTGTTCCATAATTTTGATTGTGCATTTGGTTGGTCCTCACGTGGGAGACACAGGTTCAGATCCTCGGTAAGGTCATGGATTTGTTTCTGTCAGGGGGCAAGTATAAAATCTTAACCTGCACAGTTGTTGGTAGCGACTACACTAGCCATGCGACTCGAAATCCTCAGACTCGGAGACTCTGTCTGTCTGTCTGTCTGTCTGTCTGTCTGTCTGTCTGTCTGTCTGTCTGTCTGTCTGTCTGTCTGTCTGTCTGTCTGTCTGTCTGTCTGTCTGTCTGTCTGTCTGTCTGTCTGTCTGTCTGTCTGTCTGTCTGTCTGTCTGTCTGTCTGTCTGTCTGTCTGTCTGTCTGTCTGTCTGTCTGTCTGTCTGTCTGTCTGTCTGTCTGTCTGTCTGTCTGTCTGTCTGTCTGTCTGTCTGTCTGTCTGTCTGTCTGTCTGTCTGTCTGTCTGTCTGTCTGTCTGTCTGTCTGTCTGTCTGTCTGTCTGTCTGTCTGTCTGTCTGTCTGTCTGTCTGTCTGTCTGTCTGTCTGTCTGTCTGTCTGTCTGTCTGTCTGTCTACCCAGTTTTGATCCTAAAGACAACACACTGTCTGTCCAGATAGATCTAGACTTGAGACGTATCCCTCAACATGCCTACATTACAAAAGTGATAAATACAGGCAGTGATTGGCAGTTATTTGGTTGTTTTAATTTATGTGGAATTAAATATTGTCTTCATGCAGTCATGTTTTTTTTTACTTATAATACAGCTGTTTATCTTATGGATTTTAATTGTTGGATATCTTTATTTATACCTCACATTTTTAATGTAACAATGTGTTATTGATCAATATTTGTCACCACTTTATAGTGAAAATGTTTTTAACAGTGGTCACTTAGTGAAAATTAAATGTAAGGTGAGAATGTGGAAACAGCCGAGGTGTGGTTTTGTAGAGAATTTGGAATAATAGGGAGGATGAACCATAGAAAGATAAAAATGTTATCTTCTTCTTCGCGTTCACCGGCTGCAAACTCTGATGGAAAGTTCTGGTTGTTCATCCACTTATAAAATGCAGTCCTGTTCCAGCAGAAACTGAGTGTATAGTGCCCATCTATTTCACAGGTCTGACTCATTTGCATGCAGACTGTTTGTTCTTTTTTTCCTCTCAAGCAGATGTACTCCAACTTTGAAGGAAGCTCTCAATTAGTCGACTTTTACGACATGCTTTTGGGAAGGCAATTGGTATATTTTTGTTTTCCCCACAACGGGGCCCCAGAACCCAAAGGGGGAAACATTTTTTATAATAAAGATGTCTTGAAAAATAATGAAGGTTTGACTGAGAGCTGATTATTTTTTCTCAGAAGAAACGAACCGCTTTCTGTGGGAAAATCAGGAGAAGAGGAATGGGAGGAGGGGAGGGGGGGGGGGGGCATGTTGCGAGGGGAAGACAGGCAATGGGAGACTTATAGAGAAGCTGCAAGGCAGTTTTATAATGTGGCATAAAAGGATAGCTGGCGCTTTAAAAATATCCTACCCCAAACAGGGAAAATCCACAGGTCACGGGACAGTCTGATATTTCAGGGGGTGGTAGATAGGCTGCATGCAGTCATGGGACCTAGGCTGCACTCTCTCGTTGGACGTAGGTGGGTTGGTTGGGGTTAGGGCCAGTTCTAGATGCTTTGAGGTGGTTAAAAGCATCAGAAAGCCGGGAAACCCAGTCGTACCACCCTAAAATGTTGGACTGTCCTGTGACATCATCTGGAGAAGGATATTAATAAAGCACCGGAGAGCTTTTTACAGAAGTAGACAGTGTTCACCGGACATATCATAAAAGGGGGAAAAAAGGAACATGCTGCAGCAACACAAAGTTGGAGGAGAAAAAGAGGCAGGGTAAGACCCACTACCCCGTAACCAGCATGTTGTAAGAGCTGACTGGTTTTGCAGAAATTTGATTTAATCGGCTGAAAGGTGCATACATCGCAGCCTAGCTGTAAACTACAACGCAACATACCAACTGTGCTTAAGGGTGAACACAGAAGAAGAAGAAAATTAAAAAAAAAAAAAAAAAAAAGAAGATCCCAAAGACAACAAGCTATCTGACCAAGACGATCTCTTAACATGCACCTGAAAACACTACAGCCACAGCTCAAACTGTAGTTTCAGCTTTGTAAATATGCTTTATCTTCTTCTGCTTCTTCTTCACATTGAATAGCTGTAAACACCAGTGGAAGAGTTGTTCGTCCACCTCTAGACTTTGGTACTTGACTAAGCGGTAAATAGAAAACTGTAGTACTTGACTAAGTGATCAACAGAAAACTTAAGTACTTGACTCAGTGATGAATAGAAAACTTAAGTACTTGACTCAGTGATCAACAGAAAACTTAAGTACTTGACTCAGTGATCAACAGAAAACTTAAGTACTTGACTCAGTGATCAACAGAAAACTTAAGTACTTGACTCAGTGATCAACAGAAAACTTAAGTACTTGACTCAGTGATCAACAGAAAACTTAAGTACTTGACTCAGTGATGAATAGAAAACTTAAGTACTTGACTCAGTGATCAACAGAAAACTTAAGTACTTGACTCAGTGATGAATAGAAAACTTAAGTACTTGACTCAGTGATCAACAGAAAACTTAAGTACTTGACTCAGTGATGAATAGAAAACTTAAGTACTTGACTCAGTGATCAACAGAAAACTTAAGTACTTGACTCAGTGATCAACAGAAAACTTAAGTACTTGACTCAGTGATCAACAGAAAACTTAAGTACTTGACTCAGTGATGAATAGAAAACTTAAGTACTTGACTCAGTGATGAATAGAAAACTTAAGTACTTGACTCAGTGATCAACAGAAAACTTAAGTACTTGACTCAGTGATCAACAGAAAACTTAAGTACTTGACTCAGTGATCAACAGAAAACTTAAGTACTTGACTCAGTGATCAACAGAAAACTTAAGTACTTGACTCAGTGATCAACAGAAAACTTAAGTACTTGACTCAGTGATCAACAGAAAACTTAAGTACTTGACTCAGTGATCAACAGAAAACTTAAGTACTTGACTCAGTGTCAA
This sequence comes from Candidula unifasciata, assembly GCA_905116865.2. Classification (NCBI taxonomy): domain Eukaryota; kingdom Metazoa; phylum Mollusca; class Gastropoda; order Stylommatophora; family Geomitridae; genus Candidula; species Candidula unifasciata. The sequence continues at coordinate 130,462 of CAJHNH020000603.1, forward strand.
CAGAAAACTTAAGTACTTGACTCAGTGATCAACAGAAAACTTAAGTACTTGACTCTCAACAGAAAACTTAAGTACTTGACTCAGTGATGAATAGAAAACTTAAGTACTTGACTCAGTGATCAACAGAAAACTTAAGTACTTGACTCAGTGATCAACAGAAAACTTAAGTACTTGACTCAGTGATGAATAGAAAACTTTAGCAGTCAAAGTAATAGAGTATGAAAATGCGCTATATATTGCATACAGAGACAAGAAACAGCGTCTGATTGAGTCAATGGTCCTTTAGAAAACACTAAGGGCCTATGAAATTAGCCAGCATCTAGGAAACATATGTAAATATCTATGTTACAATAATCAAAGTGTGGTGAGAACAAATGCCAGAACGACAGAAAAGTTCTATTTAAAATCTAGAGTCTATCAGTGAAAAGTTCTGTCTCCCTCCCCGTATCCCTTTTTGTTGCAATTTATCACACATGTAGACCACATCAGTGAAGCACCTCAAAATAATGAGGACAATAAGTGCAATGAATTGATGTTTTGCAGATGACCAAGTCCCCTTGGCAACTTCAGTGGAAGAGCTGCAGAGATAACTTTACAAAGCAGCAAAAAGCACAAAATAATAAATTTTATATTTTAAAAAAAAAACAACAGAAGATTTGACAATTTCAAGGACAGAACAACCAATCAATATTTGCATTAAAAACCAACTCCGGCAAGCAAATGACTTCAAGTATTTAAGAAGTATAATATCATCCAAATTGAAGCAGAGATAGATCACAGATGCAATAAAGAAAACAGAACCAACAGGCAAATGTCACCAATTTAGCACAACATGTAAAACAGAGACCAACTGAGAACTATTCTTCTTTTTTTTTTTTTTTTTGCATTCTGTTCAATACATTTGTTTTAAAACTAACATTGTGCTATCAGTACCAAATGTGGACATTAACAACACAGGGAAAGAAATTAAAAATTTCAGCAATGGAAATTAAATGTCTACAGCGCATCCCAAATGTAACCAGAAGAGATGGCGCAACACTGTGAGCTGCAGATTTCATTTGAACTGTGATCAACATTGTATGTGTTTTTCGTTGGAACAGGAACTATGGGGCGACCCGTTTGCTATGAAGCTGAAACTAAGATTACCAGATTACCAACCAGAAGAGATGATCAGCAATATCGATATCATGAAAGAAGCTGGGACGGAACCAGTATTCAAGTATATCAAGAGACAACAGATCAAATGGTTGTGATATCATATGCCAGACTTTGCTTCACTTAGCGATGTCTCTTCGCTTTTCTTATGAACCACCATGCACTTTGTCTGCATCTCAATGCAGTCATCTGTGTATATAATAACATCACCTGGATGAAAATTGTCATAAATCATTTGTTAAACTTCTGATTCTGCAGCACCAGCTGGCCTGTCCCTACAGTGATTAGAACCCTACACAAATCTGATTCTTGCTCGGACACACTGACCCACTGCTCTCCTCGCTCGGTGTTATCAAGCCTGTACACATGTCTAATTGTGTCCTCAGCGTGCGCCATCCCGGACCTTCCTATTTTCAGTCTGTGACCCTCATCTTCCATGATGAGTTTCTTGGGATAGTAATGTGGTAGTTTCCCGTTGCTTTCCACATCCACATGGCTTTAGACTATTTCCTTAGCCTTCAGCAAGCTTTTCGATTGCTAAGGCAAGTAAGTGCCCTGCTCTCTGGTAGAAAAAAAAAGAGATATAATAATCATCATGGGAGATTTTAATGCAAAAATTGGCCGAGGTAGAATAGAGGAAGAGGAAATAGTCAGAGGCCCATTCGGCATAGGAGACAGAAACGAGAGTGGGGAGAGACTGATTGAATTCTGTATAGAAAGGAATATGTTTATTACCAACACACTATTTAAACAACACCCAAGAAGGCTCTACATCTGGACTTCACCAGATGGAAATAGCAGGAACCAAATTGATTACATTTTAATACAACGAAAATGGAGGTCTTGTATAACATCTACAAAGACACTCCCTGGAGCTGACTGTGACACTGATCACAAACTTCTTGTTGCAGAGTTTAAAATAAAACTGAAAAAAAGTGTTGAAAGGGGCTAAGCCAATAGGTTTTGATTTGAGTAATTTGCCAAATGATTTCAGCATTGAGGTTGGAAACAAATTTGAGGCGCTAATGGCAGTGCAGGAGGATATGACACCTGATGAGTTGGCTGATGAAACAAAAAACATCATCATCACAACAGCTCAGAACATGATTCCTAAAAAACCACACAAGAAACAGATTTACATTACTGAAAAAACTTTCAAGCTGACAGAAGAAAGAAGAAATTTAAAGCAAGTAGGAACAGAAGAAAAAAATAGCCATGCATATAGGAACTACGCGTAAGAAATCAGAGGAGATAAAAAAAAAAAACAGTTTATTATAAATACCTGTAATAGAATTGAACAACTCCAGACGCAGGAAAGAGACAGAGACATGTTTAAAGAAATTGAAACATTGAAATACGAATTCAGACCTTCTTTACATGTAATAAGTGATAAAAACGGTAACACATTAACGGAAATCAAAGACATTAGAAAGATGGAAAGAATACTGTAGAGAAATGTATGAGGATGAGACAGGTAATTCAAAAACGACTTGTGAATGTTTTGAAAAAGAACCAGAGTCTTTACTGGATGAGGTACGATCAGCAATAAACCGCCTGAAGAAAGGAAAGTCACCAGGTTGCGACGAAATACCAGCAGAACTTATTCAAGCAGGAGGAAAGGCCAGCGTCCGAATCTACCATGCACTGTGCTCGAAGATCTGGAACAGTGGCATTTGGCCTAAAGCTTGGAAAAGAACAGTCTATATCCCTCTCCCAAAGAAAGGAAATCCAAGACTATGCTCCAACTACCGTACCATCGCATTAAAAAGTCATGCTAGCAAAATTCTCTTACGAATTGTCACGAAAAGGATTGAAAGGAAATTACAATATGAACTAGTTGAAGCACAAGCGGGTTTCAGACAGGGTAGAGGAACTAGGGATCACATATTTAACATGAGAATAATTTTTGAAAAATGCAGAGAATACAATGTAGATCTTCATGCTTGTTTTATTGATTATAGCAAGGCATTTGATTGTGTCCAGCACCACCAACTGTGGACTATTATGAAAAGTATGGGGTTTCCAGCGCATTTAGTGCAATTAACTGAAAATCTCTATCATGAACAACAAGCAGCCATCAGAGCAGCTGGTGAAACATCTGATTGGTTCGAGGTGCAAAAGTGGGTGAGGCAGGGGTGCATTCTCTCACCATACCTATGCAATATATGCGCAGAAAATATAATGAGAAATGTCAAAAATGACCAGACTTGTGACAGTTATGATCCGCTCAAAATTGGTGGCAACCCTATTCCGGAACTCCGCTACGCAGATGACACAGTCCTCCTTTCGAACAGCGTAAAGGGAATAGAAAATTTAATATTGCCCGTCCAAACGCACAGTGAAGATCAAAATCTGTTCTTGAATTTAAAGAAAACGAAAAAAATGTCCACAGATAAAACTGGCTGTCACCCAAAAATAACAAAAATGATGAAGAAATTGAAAATGTCACAAACTTTGAATATCTAGGCTCTATAATAAACAACAATGGAGACTGTTCGACAGAAATTAAAAGGAGGATGGCCATAGCAATGCAAAGATTGAACAGCCTTAAAAGTCTATGGAGATAAAAATTTGAATTTTGAGAGCATGCATCTTCCCTGTGGCTAAATACGGATGTGAGTCGTGGACTATCTCTCAGTCCTTAAGAAAGAGAATAGGGGCTTTTGAGCTGAAATGCTATAGAAAGATTCTCAGAATATCTTGGACACAGAAGATGAGAAATGTTGACATCTTGAGGGATCTGAACATCAAGGAAGATTGGCTAACAAACAGCATCCTTTCTCGAAAGCTGAAATATTTTGGTCATATCAAGCGTCACGACGGATTGGAAAAAATTATAGCAGAAGGCATGGTACCAGGAACGAGGGGCAGAGGCCGACCGACACGAAGATGGGCACAGGATATAAGTGACTCCTTGAGTGTGAAAATTCATGAGGCGGGAGAACTGGCAAGAGACAGAGTTTCCTACAGGCAGACTGTGATGAGAGTGACGTTCTGCAAAGGACCTGTTTCATGATGATGATGATGACCCTTATCTATACCTAGGGCTTCATGCAAGAGGTGCGTTTTATCTGCAGCTACTCTGAGATATGACTTTGCTTGCAGAACTTTGAGCCTATCTGAAATAGTAGCAGTGCAAGTATATGTAGCGTTCATACTACCGGGGTATCTCTTGTACATCCCAGAATTACCAGCATGGCTTTATTTTTGTATGCGTTCAAGTTTTATCAGCTGACTCTTTGATATGGTAAGCATTCCGAGTACATAATCTATTACCGAAAAGATCACATGCTGGAACTCCCCGTGTGGGTTCCGAAGCCCTATTTCAGGGAAAACAAGAATAGACCCACTGCCTACCCAAAAGCATGTCGTAAGAGTCGACTAATTGGGAGCTTCCTTCAAAGTCGGAGTGCATCTGCCTGAGAGGCAATGAACTAACAGTCTGCATATAAATTACTCAGATCTGTCAAATGGATGCACACGCAACACTCAGGTTCTGGAACAGGAGGACTGCAGTCCAGAAGTGGATGAACAACCAGAACTTTCCGCCGGAGTTTACAGCCGGTGAACGCGAACAAGAAGAAGAAGTCATGCTGGGACATTGTGAACAGCATTCTTTGTCCATTGCTGCCATAATCTTGAGAGCGATGGTCCTTTTTTTTTTTTTTGGCATTTCGCGGCAACTGCCTCCACACGATCACTGAAGTACAGGCTTCTATCGAAAATGATATCCAGGTACTTCAGTTTGCTTTCTCTTTTGATGTTTAATTGTGAGGCTTAAATCATTAGATCCTTTGTCTACAGTTGCCTGCAGCTCTTGGGCTGTCTTTTGTCAATCAATTCCCTGCCAATATGTAAGAACATCATCTGCAAATGTCAATATCCTTCCAACACCTGGTAATTCAAGTTCTGCATTCTTGACTGTATACATATTGAAGAGCACTAGTGACCTTGCAAACCCCCGGGTAGTCCAGGGGACTGACTGACTGACTTTCTACCCCACTAGGACATCACACAAGCGATAAACACCCGATGACACAAAGTGCCACCATGTGGATGAGGATCACCGTGGAGAGGTCCCAGAAACCGCGTTCAGACAATAGGCCATATTTATGGCCTGCCTATATTGAGACCCCTGACAAAAGCCAGGGTGGGGTTTCAAATAACAAAAAATTGCATCCTTAAAAGGACGGTTTCTTTTTTTTTTTTTTTCAGGGAAGATATTACATGGTTCTAATGTCCATGTACCCAGGCGAAGGGCAACCATACGTGAATGCAGTGCAGCTGTTATCCAGTTCACCAGCCATGGACAAACCCAGTTCTCCATAAGTGCAGATATCAAAATATCATATCTGACTCTATTGTAGGTATCCACAAGATCATTTACTACCACAACCGTCCCCTGACTATTATGGGACCCCTCAGAAACATAAAAGCAAAAGTAGCTGCTTTTGATCAGGTATCTTTACTTGGCCGGTAACTAGCCAAACCCATTGGCAGGAGCTCTTCCCCTTCCAAAAGAATGTGTAGTTTAACGGCAAGAATAGTCTCTAGTACTTTGTCAGAAGTATTTTGTAGGGCGATAATCCTGAAACCGCTTAGTCTGCAATGATCTTTGCCTGGGTTTGGAAGTGGGATTAGGTAGCTGTGTAGCCAGTCCTGGGGTACTGAGGTTGTTCTGACGCTCTGGTTGAGGTGAAAAGCCGTCTCCCCCCAAGCTTCATCACTCAAGCTTTTCATATGGACATTCCTGACTTCTTCGTAAGAAGTATATATTTTATATCGTCCACTCAATGTACTCAACCCTTCTATATGGCACAGCGACTTGGACAATGAAACCAAGAACAATGAAATAGAGCTTTAGGGCTGTAGATAAACAGAAGAGGTCGTATTTTATATACATGTGTGTGTGTAAGAGAGAGAGAGAGAGAGAGAGAGAGAGAGAGAGAGAGAGAGAGAGAGAGAGAGAGAGAGAGAGAGAGAGAGAGAGAGAACAATTCAAATACAGAGGTTCTGCTGAGATGGAGGAAAAACAAGATGAAAGTAGTGAAGTTGACGTATACCAAAACGTTCAACAGGAGTTTACAGCAGGTAAACGCTAGAAAGAAAAACCCCGGGGGTGGGGGGGGGGGGTGTAATATTCGTCGATGAGTTCTGTCAAGAGCACTAGTAAGACTGAAAAAGTGGGATATAGTGTTTATAGACTTTCGAAGTATATGTTTGCTGCTTTATATTGCGTAGGATGATTTTTTTTTCCCATCTAGATACTTAGGCAGTTTGTATCATTATTATGTTAAATATTGTTCTGTTCACACCTTTATAACGGTGATTACAACGTAAATTGTACAATGATATTTAGATCACACCCGGTATTAACATTGCTGATAAAAGAAAGATGTAGACAGCAATGAGGAACGACATGAACATCAAGATATAGCGCAACGGTGGTCTGAGAGAGTGAAACATTAGGACAAGAAACATCGTTAGAGATCAAGTGCAGCCAACATTCACTGTGGAGAAGGCATCAGATTGATTAATTATTCTAGTCTAAAACACGTGTGGTCAGTGAGCATGCTTCGGATGGTTCAGGAAGGCTCGGTGCGAATGCAGTGGCTTGATTCATTACTGAAGTCCACTGTGATTCTATGATTCGGATTATTCTGACTGCATGAAGTCATCTTTATTTTCGCCCTGGGATACGCGGGCGTTGATATGAATGAGAGAGCTGATAGGTTGGCTGAATGCTCTAGGAGAAATGGGAAGGGTGGAGCGTTTTGTGGGCAATGAATCCACGTCACTCGCCAGAATGATAGACTTGGGAGTTAAGATCAGCATAGCGAAAAACGAGACGCACACCAGGCACATCAAATGACTTATATCAACATAGAACTTGTACTATTAGCCACCAGACGCTGGGGTTCAAACTGAGGGATGTATCTGAGCACCTATCTAACTAACTAACAAAACTAAACTAACTAACTAAACTTAACTAGTTTAACATTTATGATTGTGTGAATAAAAAAACGAAACTATTTTGTTCTTGCTACTCCGACACGTCAATGAAAGGTCACTTCCGGTAGTTTAGTTTACCGAAAGACTCGTGGTTGAGGTAACGGAACTTTGAAAATATATTTTCACGTACAATATGGGCCGTAAGAGAGACCCCGCAGATGAAAGACCTAAATCTGGACCTGGTAGAAAGACGAGGAAACAGGAACCACCTACTCTCGAAATACTGAAGTCAGCTGGTATGTTAGATTTGTTTTTGTGTTCACGTATTTTATAGATGATTATCATGATGATACACAAAGTTCAAAGTATGATGAAAGCTTCTTGCCACATGGGGTTCCGAGTTCAGTAGCCTTTTTTACTTAATTTTTCCCTTTTTATGACAAATCAATATGTGATAGATAGATATGCATTGTTATTTTGTAATAGTAATAGTAGTCACACTGTCTGATCACTGTGTCACTTAAAATTTGCAGATTTACCTAAATGTCTAAAAAGAACGAATACTGTCACAGTCTACAAGCTGCGCGCTCTGTTTCCCTTTTCCCGTTAGTCTCTCAGAGTCTCTGGCTTCTCCTTTAAGGTACGGTAAATACATTTAAAAAAAAACACCAACTGGATGCAACCGGTAAAATGACACCCAGTGAATCAGTGATGTAATGATGTATTGAATATTAATATACAATTTGTTTAAAAAGAAAAAGGGGGGATGTAGCTCCAGTTGTTATGACTTATGATTATGATATCATTTTGTGGTTGCTAAAAATAAAATGAAAAATCTAGTTTGCCATGTACTATTGACAAATCTCCTAAGGGCTGAATGCTGGAGTGAGTGATGCATACATCGCATCGCAGCTCTACTGTAAAAAAAAACCCTGACACATGCAACTTACACTAAAAGTTGAGAATAGTGTATATCCAAAATTGTTTATTGTCTAACTCCTAGTGAAAAATTGGAGTATAAAAGGTAAAAAAAAAATGACACACCCATTTGTGATTGTGTTATGCACATAGCTGGAATATTGTGTTCATCTACATCATCAGCTTGAGGTGTTTACCAATTGCTGTAAAACATTTTCAGCTGTACAAAAGTTTTAAGTGTAGAATTATGTGACAAATAACTCACTGCCCACCTCATCAACAAGCATGTCATACAAGTAAATGAATTAAGCGTGTAAATTTTGGAAGTTGGAGTACATCTGCCTGAGAGGACCTAATAGTCTGCATTAATATATGTCAGATTTACTATACTGTGGATGTACACACAAAACTCAAGTTCTGGAACATTACCAAAGTCTAGAAGTGGAGGATAACCATAATTTTTTAACTCTTCCCCTACTGACTACTGCTTAAGATGGAGACAGAGCGCTTATGGGGGTGTCCCAAGAGCTGTGATGTCAATTCTTATTTCAACATTCAACTTTTCTGCCGGAGTTTACAGCCAGTGAACATAGAGAAGAAGATGCAATATATCTCATAACATTCTCAGAGTACTGAAATATTACAAATACATAAGACAATTTTGTTCTGTATGGCTGAATCTTGGGATGTAAACACAAATATGAGGAAGAGCTTAGAGGCAGTGATAATGTAGTTTCTAAGATCAGAGTTGTGCTAAAGAATATGGTGATTGTTTGAAAGATACTAATGAAATCAGAACTGTATGTGAAGCTGAAAAAGAACTGCAATATATTTTAGTCATATAATGAGAAGCGACTGTTTGGGAATGAGCGGGCAGAAAGGCTGGCAGGACTGGTCCAGGTCCACTTGGGAGTGTACTGCAACTGCCCGAGGCAGAGATGAGCTGTCACTTATGGGGTAGGTAAGAAATGAAATGAAAAATACTGAAAACGGCACCTAGAGAGAATGTTGCAATGGGGAGTTTCTGTAGGGTTTGGGCACCACTCGAAGGCAAGATGGCAGATGACAGCTGGTATGGCAATTCTTTGCTGGTTGTTGAGAAGGCAGACAAATTTCATATAGTCTCTTCCTGAATGCCGTGATTTCGAATCTTTACCCAGTTGAGAAGAGAGGTATTGTGAATGTTGTGATGACTGGAAAGATATGCAGTGCAATAAGTAGACCGAAAGAAATGATACTGGGTGATTATCTCAGTAGGCTTGATCCAGAAAACCAAGGAGAAAAATCTAGAAAAGACCTGAATGCCAACTTTATAATTTTGTCTATCTGTTGGTTCCTTGATTCTCCGGCAGATTTAGTTTGACTTTGAAGAAAACACCCCTAATTAGTTGAGGTTTTCACAAAATGCTGGTTACTGGCAGTGATCCTAACATTTTCCTTTAATAATGGGCCTCTGATACACACTCAGGGATTTTCAGAGATACCTTTGAAGTACATATAAATACACCTGTACTAATCAAGCTGCAGTGTTAAGTCTAACAATCTGCTATGAAAAAGTGTTTGCACCATTTCAGGACTCATTGACAAAATACAATCTATTTTTAATACTTTTTCTGTTTTTTAAATAATTTTTTTCTTTTGGGAGCGAGTGAACAGTGCGAAGGCACAAATAGATAATTATGGTTTGAAAAGAATGGTGCTGCGGGGAGTTACACTAAAGAATCTGGCCGACGCTCAAGGGGAAGGCGAGACGTATGTACAATCAGACAGTTATTGGAATTGGAAATCTTCGCTTGCTGCAGAATATGGAGAAGGATCGCTTATGGGAGTATCCTGAGTGCTATGATGTCTATTCTTAATTCAACATTCAACAATACAATTTATTTTATATATTCTGTTTGTACTTTTCTTTCCAGCTGGAGATGGTACCACTAAAAAACACAGCCACAGACAGAAGCAGAGGTAGGTTGATATCTGATATATTGTCAGTCATGTGTGCTAATATATTTTACATTTTATGACATGAGTACACACATGTTTACATAATGTGCGGCTTGCAAATGTGCTTTGCAGTGATGAGATGTCCAGCTTGATTCTAGCTGCAGGTGATGTGGCAGCAGACCACCTTGCTTTGATGTTCTCACTGGTATCCAGAGCCAACCATTGAGAAAGCAGTGACACACTGCTGACCATAACAAGTAAAGTAAGGGACCTTTTTCCACCCCTTCAGGCTTATCGGGTATATAGGGCCAGACCATTATTTTATAGACCAATCGTCACTCTGTGGGTGATATGGTCAACATCACAACGGCTTTTTTTTTTAGCTTACCAGGACTTCATCTGATACATATTTAAGACTGTTGACCTGAGAGCCAAGGTCATTAAAAAAAAGAATTCTGGCTCATAAAAATGCCTAGTACAATCACAGACTGTCACAAAAACAATGCTGGGGTTGATTCTGCAACTTCCTATAAAAGATATACTGTGAACTTGTAACTTAAAACATTTTGGACAGTTTTGAAGTATAAACACCTCACAATTGCATCACCTTAAGAACCAAACTAATCATTAACATGAAAATATGTCAGGTTTCTAGAGTGTTGTGCAAGTACATCATCTCAGTTTGAATATAGCTTTAGCAGGGTTGTGATTACGCACATTTCTTTGTATTCATTGGCTGTGAACTCCGACAGACATCTGGTTGTTCATCCACTCTGGTCTTGTTTCAGAACCAGTTTTGCACACACATCTGTTTTACAAATCTAGCTTATTTGCATGAGACTGTTAGTTCCTTGCCTCTTAAGCAGATGCACTGCAACTTCGAAGGAAACCAATTGATTAGTAGACTCTTACAAATTACTTGTTAGGGAAGCAGTAGATCTGGTCTCTCCCCTCCCCCCCCCCCCCCCCCCCCCCCCATTCAGCGTGTGACATCAGATTTGTTTCTTTTCCTAACCTTCATCACTTAATTTTTTCATTCATTTGTAAAACCTGATGTTATTTTCTTATGCCATTCTTTCATCTCTTGTTGTGTTCCATCATTTGTAAAATATGATTTGTCTAATGACTTTGTCACTTTTGTGTGTGTTTGTGTTCCCCGTTGGAAGCCTAGGCTCTCAACCTTAACCTAAGCCTTTCTATCTTTTGCCATCTCCAGCAGTTCCTTTCATGTCCTCTGCATAATATTTTGCTACAAAAATCGTTGCTGTCTCCTTTTCACCTCTCAGTGTGGTTAAAGTCTCTGTTTCTTTTGCACTGTGGATTTTAAAATAATTGTATGTGCTTTATATTGCTAGGTTCCCCTGTGTGGGTTCTGCGGCCTTATTGTAAAAGAGAAAAAAAATAGGTGGGGGCGCTGAGGTGGGGGATGAAGACCCACTGTACCCTAAAAAAAAGCATATCATTATAGTCTGGAATGTATATTAATGAAGTTTTGCTGTATATCTGGCTTTTTTGTATGCATACTGTTGGTTCCTTGCCTTTCAGGCAGATGTACGTTGATCAAATCCCCCTAATTATTTTGATTGACTTACATGTTATACCTTCTGCATGTTGAACCTAGCCTCATCGGATGGTCTTGCAGTCTACTGCCCTCATTGTAGAACAGGCATTGATCGTCTGCAGACTCTAGCTTGTTTATTATGTGTTGATTTAATTATTTCTGTAAAGTTCATCATCTTCAGGGACGACTGCTTCAAAGCTGGCTTATTTATATATTCTGTCTGTATATATATATATATATATATATATATATATATATATATATATTTTAGGAGAGGGAAAAGCACACATCCCTACATCACACTGCTTGTTTGTTGATAACAGTAATTCAATACAAATCAGTTCAGTATTATATGACTAAAACTAGATTTTCAAAATATATGACACCAACTTAGAAGGCTAGACATGCTTTACTGACTACAAAATGTATAATATACATTTCAGACTGAAGAAAAGATTACTTAAGAAAGAAGCAAGAGTGGAAGGAAACATACTGAAGAAACAAGCAAGGATTGAAGGAAAGAAACACAAAGGTATATTTATGTTCAGTGTTGTTCTCCATTTTCTGGTAAATATTACTATTTACTTTTTTCACCATGTTACCTTGTTCTGAAGACTTTGTTACAGTTACGTTTCAGTAATTCAGACACAATCAATCAGAATCTGTGCCTAGGTGTTGTGAACAAGCTTCGTAATTACGAGGTGTTGTGTTGCGATGCCAGCTAAGGACGATTTGGCAACAGATCTTCTTGTTTAGTTTTTACAGTGGTCTCGAGGGCTGACCGTTCAGACAGCAGTGGCAAACTACTGAATGTAAATTTGCCTGGTGAAATCAGAAACAGGCATAATATGCATTGGTTTCAAATTTAGGGGGTGTTCTTTTTGTTTGCTGTTTCTTTTTTTTCTCTGAAAGCGAAGAAACCTGTTTGTTGTTTCTCAGCTGGATTGAGAAAACTGATGCCATAGGTATTGGATCTCTGCACTGGCTGCTGAAGATGGGGACAGAGTGCTAATGGATTGTCCCACATCTATCTATCTATCTTCTTTAACCCCACCAGGACATCACACAAGCAATAAACACTCAATGACACAAAGTGCCACCATGTGGATGAGAATCACTGTGCAGAGGTCCCAGAAACCGCGTTCAGCCATTAGACCATATTTTTGGTCGGGCTATATTGCAGCCCCTGACAAGAGCCAGAGTAGGGCTTCAAATAACGAAAAATTGGATCTCACAAGGAGATGACTGGGATGATCTCTTGTCCCAAATGCTGTGATGTTGGTTCTTCACTCATTACAACTCCAGACAAATTGATGGCAAAATTCTTGAATAGGGACCATAACTTTAGGATAACAAAAAAAATGTCATATAAAATATCAGTGTAATGTCTCAGTGGAAATTCAGTATTGAATTTTAATGGTTTTACTGTTTCAGTATCACCACCTGGCTTTTTTTGTTGTTGTTGCTGCCTGTTGTCCCGACACTTTATACATGCAAGTGTCCAACTGAATATACATTTTCATGTGATGGCACAGATGAATGTTGTATTTTCCTGGCATGGAGATTGTGGATCTCATGTCGGCTCGCAGCAGTGCTTGCCATATTTTATGCAGTTAAGTTTTAAAAAAATTGCAAATATTGTGAGCCTTCTAGGTGTCAGCAGCTAAAATTGTGCAAAGTGGCACACAGCGACTGCCATTGTAGGCTTGTGTCTAAAATTTGTAACCAGATTTTGCAACATTATTTTTTCCATACTCTGATATATAGACTTTTTGGTCATGTTAAAATGCCAGTGCGGTTGAGAAAGAAATAAGGCATTAATTGAGCATAAAGATGGACAATGGTAATTCAAAATACCTTTTGCTTGAAAATACATCAGACATGGGAACTGGCAGGTGGAAAATATAGTTCCAGTATACTTTAATGGAAAAAAATAATAATATATAAACGACTTGCTACATGATTATGAGTTTAATCTTCTTCTCAGGTCCTATTCTGCCTTTCAGGGCCAGGTTTTAAAGAGGTCTTATGTAAGCCTTGGTATGAGCTACGTAGATGCTGGTATTTAAGGCCTGAATGTTCCATCTATCCATGACCTGAATGGTCGACATCTAGTTGCTTCCATTGTGTCTGAGTGACAGGGCTCTGTATGGCACTATCTGATGGTAGCCATTGACACATTCCAAACCATCTGATTGGTTGTCTCTTGATGTAGATTAGTACTGGTTCAATCTGTTTTGTTTCTGAATATCATCACTTCTGATCTTGTCTCTCTAATTATGAGTTTAATGATCATATTTTTATTTAGGTGAAGACTGTAATGATTGTTTTGCTGACTTTCTCTAAGTGTTGTACTTTCAGAATTATAATAATGACACATTGCAATTTCCATTTAGTTGCTGTTTGATAATAGTGATGGAGAAGACGAAGATGATTTTGGCAGTTCTGAAGATGAGCAAATGGTAAGATTTTTTTTACTGGCGACTATTTTAAATCGTCTTTTAGAATACTGTTTTAATGATTGTTCTTCTGGGGATGGTATTGCTTTCAGTACACCAATCTTTGTTGATTAATACAAAATCTTGAAATGTTTTTTTTTATGAGCTAAAATCTGGTGTAGTGAAGTTGATTGTTTCAACTTTATAAACCTACCTTTATAGCAATGTTTTTAGTAATTCTGCAGACATGCAACAAACAAAAATTTTACATACTGTAGTTAAGTACAAATGATTAACTATGTCATGTAAATCCATTTTTGTTTCCCTTTACTTAGGAGAAGGACGGAGATGAAAACGGTGTTGAAGAGGAGAAAGACACTGATGAAGGTGAAGAGGTCGAAGATAAAGATACAGATGATGATGACGACAGTGAAGATAAAGAAGACAGCGATGAGGATCAAGATGAAGACAGTGAAGAAGTATGTATAAACGATGCACTCATTTTAACATTTTGATTCAGACTTATATCTTGAGAGGTTGCTGTGTTTGCTTGTGAATTCCAGCATGTGTCTATTTGTACTTTATAAAATCTGTAGTTTCCAGTTCTTTTTCTTCGCGCTCCCCAGCTGTAAACTCTGGTGGAATAGTTTGGTTGTTCATCCACTTTTTGACGGCAGTCCTATTCCAGAACCTGAGTGTTGCGTGTGCATCTGTTTTACAGATCTGTCTCATTTGTATGCAGACTGCTGGTTCCTTGCCTCTCAGGCACATGCACTTCGACTTCAAAGAAAGCTCCCAATTAGACGACTCTTACGACATGCTTTTAGGTAGGCAGTGGGTCTATTCATGTTTTCCCTATAATAGGGCCCCGGAACCCACACGGGGATGTAGTTTTGAGTAATGGAGATGTTCCTTCTACTCATTTTACTTTGTGTTGAATCTGGTTGGAGGAAGTAACTGTATAATTGCAAAGTTGGCAGGTGAGACTGATTATAATTCATAAAACATGTCTTTGTTGTGAATCTCCCAGCATGTCAGTTAAAACAAATTTGTGTTTAATGCTGGTTAAATAGTTTACCCGTTTTGGTGTTTTCCTGTGAGTTCATGGTTTACCCTCTATATGGAACGAAGACGCAGTGCCCGGTAATAACTTCCATTCTGGTCCACATGAAATCTGTGGTTGAAGCTGAGCTCTTTTAGGACCACATTTTGTCTGGGGTTCGGACAGCATTAATTTTGGGCGGAATTTTTTTTTCTGCAACATAACAAAGCTAAAACCTTTCTGAAGAAAATGTATTGGCTGTTCAGAGACACAAAATGGTATCAAATTAAAGATAAACGAGTGCAGAATAAATCGAAACTATTTATCAGTATTACACATTTTTTTTTTTAAATCTCACAACGTTAAGAGACACATTTGAAGATTATTTACATGAAAATGTGTGTGCTTAGCTTACCTTTTTACTTGTTTAGCAACGCTGCTATGCAATTCAAAGAATGTACATGCCTTCTCTGTTCAGTTATGTATCAGCAAGTCTTTATTTAAAACAAATAATTTGGATGTTTTGATCATTTTTGTATGACATGTCAGATTTCACAACAACCGAAAATTGGGAAAACATATGATCTGATTGAAATATTTTGTTCATATCCTAATCTAGTTTATCATCAATAGGTTTGTCACTTAGATATCAGTCATAATATCAAGATTATGGTCACCATCTGGTGGATTATCAATAACGGAGCAGTATGAACAGTTCTAGACCTTTTCCCATATAATTTGGTTTAGAAAAATCACGTAAAACTTGTACCACAACTAAATAATTATTTAAAATTCAAAAAGTGATGCAAAAGCCACACAGAACATCACATACGAAAGGGCTTCCCTTTGCTAATCCTAGTTTTTCAAAACATTTTCATAAAAATTTATCCCCCCCCCCCCCCCGCAAACGGAACAAAATCAGAGTGTCTCTATGATTCGCCAGTATACTGGTGAATAGTTCGATGGGGATAAATTCAAAAGCCAGTTAACTGGCGATTTAGTCCTTAAAGAGTTAAAGCAGAGACATAGGGTTTTGAACCATGTGGCCAGATGCTCCTCTATTTATTTATTATGAATAAACTAAGTTGGTGATGTGATAAAACTACATCTCAAGTGCTTTATTTCTCTCTTTCAGGACATGGAAGTGGAGAAAGCTTCAAAGAAGCTGTTGAAACAACAAAAGATAGACGAGTAAGTACCTGCCCCTATGTGTCTCTCATGTGCTTGCTTGACTTGATCTAGTACTGAAGATAAATAGATGCTTTTAGCATCAGCCTGCATTTTCTTATCTTACTGTCTCCTCCCCCATTTTTTATTTTATGTGATTTTATGTTTGGAAAATTTTATGATGTACTCAAGACTTAAATTAGCAGATTATTGTAAAGAAAAAAGCTTCAAATAAATGTCTCATATAGTGTAAGCTAGTTAAGGCCATGAGTAATAAAAAGCAGAAGTTGGTGAAACTAGGCAAACCTGTTTATCACCTAAACTTTTTTTTTGTTTGTTTTAGCCAAAAAGATGTAAAGTTCCAAATAGAGTTTAAAAAACAGTTACTGTGTCAGAATCATAGAAAAACAAACAAACATGTCTCAAATTAAGTTATGTTTGATGTTTAAGTAGATTATAATTTCTTGTTTTAGGATAGAAAACAATGATGATCTTTATATAAAAACTAAAGCCTATCATTTTTTTCAGGGAGCTTGGAAATGAGGAGTTAATGCTGAATATCAAATCACAAGAAAAGTTCACATTGCCAAGTGGTCAGGAAATAGAGAGAGAGAATATCCTTTTTCAAAATTGTTATTCCTAGGGAAAAAAAAAATGACTTCACTGAATTTGGATTTTTAGCAAATCTGTCCCCACACAGTGAACATTTATCTTTATGTATTGTCTATCAGTGCAGTGTGTGGGATTTCTGTTATAGGCACCCGGCTGTAACTACTTTGGAGGTTGAACAGACTATCTGGGATTTGCCCTGTTGGTCTCCCATCTAGGTCAAGATTGTGTAATTTCAGTATGTCAGACCTTCAGGTAGCCACTGGGAGGGGGGAAAAGGAGAGAAAGTATAGTACCAGTATGTCAAGTAGATAAACATAAGCACTTAATTTATGAAGGACACCAGCTATAGTTCATTTCTTTTTTTTTATTTCTTATCCTTACTCTTGACTAGTGAATTGTGACCGGCATGAAAAAAAAATATAATTCTTGCATGTTAGCAGACGTCTTAGTGGCTGGATCTAAAACCATCAGTGACATTGAAACATGTTTCTCTAGTTTGACACACCCCTCCTCCTCCCCAACTTTACACAGTAGAAATCCCTTGTGCTAGCCAGTCTCAAGTGTTGGTTAGAATACATTAGCTGTTTTGTTTCTAGGATTTAAAATACTTCAATCTAGCATGTATCTTGCCTCTCAGTCTGTAAGAGTAATCATCCCATTATGTTGGAAACATCTTTATTTGTTTTGGTAAGTGAATGACTTTCTATTTGCTCTTTTATTTATAATTGTGTTCTGTTGTAAAGCTAACTAATTCTTCTTCCCAGTTTTGCCGTTTAACTCATGAAAAACTGAATGTGAGGTCTAGGTTTCAAGAACCATATTGTGTTGGATTTTCTCAGAAATGACCTTGCTGCCATGTCAGGCTAGCCTAAAATGGGTCACAGGTTAGGTCCTGGGAAGTCAAGTTGGCCAGCATGATGTTGACTACATCATCCACAGAATGCCAATTGGTGTATAGCATATAGATCTAGCACTATATACCAAATAAACCTACAGAAAGGGGTGGGGAAGGTTCTTGTACTTTACAGATGCTCGGATTTTGTTGTTCATTGACCTTGACTTTACGCACCAACACTACCACCTGATTTGGCCATTTTGGATAATCGCATAGCACATGTCAGGCATGTGCTCGCAGATTTCAAGTCACGGAGGGAAGCTGGCCGGTGAGTTGCATTTTATTTTAACTAACTGTGGTCTGTCATTGTATTGAGTTCTTCCATTTCCAAAAAATTGTTTGCCCTCTGTCTGTCTGTCAGTCTCTCTTTCTCTCTGTATGTATGTATATGTGAGTGAGTGCATGTGCGCACGCATTTATCATCCATGCTTTTGTGTTTTTCCTAGATTTTCGTATTGTGTGTTATTATATGAGCATAGCATGCTTTACTGATAGAATACAATTGCTGTGTGAAAGATGTGTGTTTGGAAGGGCGATCTGCCCAATTTGTGACCCTTTGAAAATAAAGCTGTCTCTCTCTCTCTCTTTCTCTCTCTCTCTCTCTCTCTTTCTCTCTCTCTCTTTCTCTCTCTCTCTCTCTCTCTCTCCCTCTCTCTCTTTCTTTCTCTCGTCAAGGTTGGCTGCAGTGTACCCAGTTCTGTTTTTAGGAATATTACATGGCAAGGTATCAATCTCTTCCACGGTGCTACTCGTACCTTGTCAAAAAAAAGGAGCAGTTTAAAAAATAAATAAATTATCTGCTACAGAAATCAAACACTGGGGGATCATTTATGAGTACTTATTTACAAAATCAATAAATAAATTAGCGGTGTGAGACTATACAAAAGGAGGTTAAAGTCTGATTTGCATGCTGTGATGTGTATTAGGCACTTTATGCTATACTCAGATGTTTTACTTGTTTGCATAATAGTGCAGTGTCCTTATGTACTTCAATAGTAGTGTAGTGCCCTTATGTATTTCAATAATAGTGCACTGTCCTTATGTACTTCCATAGTAGTGTAGTGCCCTTATGTATTTCAATAATAGTGCACTGTCCTTATGTACTTCCATAGTAGTGTAGTGCCCTTATGTATTTCAATAATAGTGCACTGTCCTTATGTACTTCCATAGTAGTGTAGTGCCCTTATGTATTTCAATAATAGTGCACTGTCCTTATGTACTTCCATAGTAGTGTAGTGCCCTTATGTATTTCAATAATAGTGCACTGTCCTTATGTACTTCCATAGTAGTGTAGTGCCCTTATGTATTTCAATAATAGTGCACTGTCCTTATGTACTTCCATAGTAGTGTAGTGCCCTTATGTATTTCAATAATAGTGCACTGTCCTTATGTACTTCCATAGTAGTGTAGTGCCCTTATGTACTTCAATAATAGTGCACTGTCCTTATGTACTTCAATTGTAGTGTAGTGCCCTTATGTACTTCAATGTCTTTTTGTAATTTATTTACCAAACTGTGGTCGGTTAGAGTTCTTAGGTGAGAGATAACCCCTCAGTTGTGGGCACTTATATATATCCAGTCTCTGCCAGATTATGTGGAAAGCAATGTACATTAAGACACACTACCACCCTCTCTGTTTTGGGGTTTATGTATAGATAGTTTTCAAAATGTCAGTTGTTTTATTATAACTGCTCACAATTTGATTGATTCCCTAGATCCAGACAAGACTATGTGGACCAGCTAGTCAGAGATTTGTGCGCCCGGTTTAGTTACAATGAGTTTCTCATGAAGAAACTGCTGGATCTTTTTCCGGTTGAGGTCAGTTGTTAAAAACTATAAAACTTTTTGAAAAACATCTCATGTATGTATGAGGGGAAGTCAATAAGTAAGTCACAAATGGTTGTTTAAAAATTACTAATGGTGGTTATTTTTACACATACACTGCCCCCCTTTTTTTTTCAAAAATAATTTCCACAAGCATTGATGCAGTTGTCCCATCGTTTTATTAGTCTTCCCAATCCTGCTGCAATGAACTGTGTGCTTTCTTTTCTAAATCACATTCAACTTCTGCGTCATTCACGGAATGTCTCCCACCAAGGTGGGTGTGGATTTTTCAGTGGACCAAAAAGGTGGAAATCGCTAGGGGCTAAGTCGAGGCTGTACGGTGGATGTTCCAGAAATTCCCACCCTAGATGGTTAATTTTCTCCTGAGATGACCGAGCCGTATGTGGTCTGGCATTGTCGTGAAGGAAGAGTACTCTTCTGGTTAGCAGGCCTGGACATTTTCTTCAAATTGCATCATGAAGCATTGATAGAACTTTACAGTATGAATCAGCATTTACATTGTCACCTCTTCTTTTCTTTTTAAATTGGGTGAAAGCACTCCTTGACAACCCAGAACACTGTCAGCGTAACCTTCCCCCCTGCTGTTTCAATAACTAGTGTCATACACTGGCTTTAAAGATGGAGGTAATATATTACGTCTATCAGTCAGTTTTTACTTTGTTAATATTTATATACTAAAGTGTACGTGCTTTAGTTTGAATGAATTAAAGCCCCATGTGGTTCCAGGGCCCCACTGAAGGACAACTGGATAGACCTACTGCCTCCCTCACTAACATGTTATAAGAGTAAACTTATTAGGGATGATTCTCTCAGAGTGCGTTTGTTTGAGAGATGAGGAAGCAACACTGAGTACAAATAAGCCAGATATGTAACGCGGATATGCATTCATAACTCAAGTGAAAAAGTTTAGAGGTGGACAAACAACTAGAACTTTTACCTTTCGTTTACAACCAGTCAGTGCGAAGAAGAGAAGGATGAGTAAAAATAATATAGTAGTACAGTTAAAGAAGTTCAGTAATAATAAAGATAGCGTGTTGAAAAAGAAAATAGAACTTGCATACCATGTGTAGTCAAGTATATTCAGTGAATAAATTCAGAAATGGCTTTTTACTAAAAGAAAAAGAACTATATGCTTATATGTTTATATGCTTACACCATTTTTTTAGTGTAACAGCTTATTCATTGAATTTTTATTTTAGATCATGAATTGTCTTGAAGCGAATGAAAATCCTCGTCCAATGACAATCCGCACAAACACCCTGAAAACCAGAAGGCGAGAATTAGGCCCAGTAAGTAATTAATTGGTTGATTAAATGTGCAATCATTGTAAGAAATTTTGTTCTGCACATCAAAGAAATACAAGGGATGATATGTAAAACATGTTGAACAGAACCACCAGAAGACAGAGCTGTCAGTACTCAATACAGAGCTTAAAGAAAAGAGAGATCTAGATACTCCAGCAGTTAAGTTGGAAAGAAAGTGACATTCAAGGATATTACACACATTGAGAAAACCTGATTGTATAACTACATAGTCTTTTTCTTTTATTGGAACCCACAGTGTGTAAGAGATCAACGGACACCTAAAAGCAAGGGAAGACCATTAGTGATGGGGGAATAAGGGTGGAACATGGAGGGAGGAAGTAGCAGGAGTATACAAAAGAGGATAGTTTACTGTGAATAAGCTGAGGGCTACATTAGAAGCTGTATAATTCATGTTCTGCCTAAAATATCACTGTGGAACTGTTTAGTATTGCTTTTAATATTTACAAGCGTCTAAGCTTGTGCATCATGTTAGTATAAAAAATATCTGTCACTTAACAATAATAATGGCCTCCGTCAGTCCCTGGTGACAATAGAGATGGTTTTGGGACCAGCATCTGCTGGTACTGTAGAGTCCGATGCAGGAGTGGCAGTCTCTGTCACATGGGATACACAAAAAAGGTAGATACTCCCTCGCTAGGAGGCTGATTACTCTCCAGCATCTCCTCTCTGTAATTCATTGTTTAGTTTTCTTTGAAAATGTGACAATCTGTCTTTCACTTTCTGTTATCTGCAGCTGATTTTTTTCCAAGTCTCTCTGCCTGTGTTGATATCTGTCAGGTCTCATTTGTATGTCTTTATAACTTAGCTTTGGCCTTTCTGTAGGTATTTTCCCTGTTTCCAGTTCACTTAACAATAAATGCATGTTAAAAGACAGGACATTTTATCATTTGGTTTCTATTTCATCTGTGCAGGCCTTAATCGAGAGAGGGGTTAATGTTGAACCAATGGCCAGGTGGACAAGTGTGGGATTAACTGTGTATGACAGTAAGGTGCCTCTAGGTGAGTGGTTATTTCTGACTGTGTCTAAAAGTTAATAACTCGTTTTTTTTTATTTCACTTGTTTGGTCTCCTGAGGCAGAGATGTAGTTTTTGAGAATGCCAAGGGTATCATGAAGTGATAGAATAACAAGCAAAGCCATCCTAGTCGAGACATATGAAATTCTTTGAGTTATTATACATTTAGAAATATGTTTTTGTGTGTGCACATGTTGTGAGAATAAATGAACAAGACTGATGGAAAGACAGCAAAAGGAATACAAAGAGATAAATATCTGAATAGCTAGGTTACACAGATGGGACGATACAGAAACATTGACCGGACCCTTGAAAAATGGCATAAAATGACAGCCTACGAGGTACGCACATAATAATAAATTATTTTTCATTATTTTTTTTAAATTTGTTTTTTCCTGTATTATTTATGTCTTATTTGTCTTCTTGTCAGCTTCTTCCTTCTTCTATCATGCTTTTCACAGCCCAAGAAAAAACACTAACGTAGCTAACAATATATAGATGAATTCTGCTGCAGTCAGTAATGATACTCTTATCTGTTTCTCTAGGAGCAACACCAGAGTATCTAGCTGGGCACTACATGCTGCAAGGTGGTGCTAGCTTCCTGCCAGTGATGGCCCTTGCTCCACAAGAAAAGGAACGGGTGTTGGACATGTGTGCTGCTCCAGGTGGCAAATCAAGCTATGTTGGTATGTGATCACTGTATCTGTAATCACCTTCTGTATAGCTACCATTGTGTTTTATTCTGTTAGATCTTGTTTGTTCTTTTAGTGTAATAGTTAATTCCACCACAGTTGAGCTTTTTTGTTTTCTTTTACATAGTTTTTACAAATATTTTGTAAACCGGTAACTGCATTTCTAGTTCAACTAGAACTGTTGTGGCATGCTTGATGCGGCATAATACAATGCAAGTACATTAAGAGGTCAGCTTGTGGTTGACTGAGTAAAAAAGTTTCCAAAAATAAATTGTGTGAACAGGAGGGAGGACATGAAGTGGAAGACAACAGTAAGTGATCAGCTGTTAGAGACAATAGAGGAAGACAAGAATGCACTAGCGACAATTGTACAATGAGAAGTATGTATCTGAGGGGTCAGAACTCTGCTACACACATTGTGAGATATGCATATACTCCTGAATGAGAGCATTACAAATTTTTTTTTTTGGCCTGTGCACTATGTTGGCTGCAAAACTAACCGTCTGGCTCTTACCAGTAATGGTATGGATGCAGTGATAAAAGCAAAGAATGGCTATATTTTAGTCTCTCTGCTATCTTTTTGTAAGAAATTCAGTCTTTTTCTTCTTGTCTCTATCCTTCCTGGAATGCCCCACACCTCAGGGTGGTAAGAGATCTCTGAAGGCTACCCTTCTGTTCACTTCGTATAAAGTACTTTTCAGTGTCTCTGATATTTCTGGGGTCCATCTTCTGCCTGGGTGACCTCTGGCTCTGTTACCACTGCATCTATATAGCATTGCTGTCTGTGGTGTCCCATCTCAACAACACTGCATCTATATAACATTGCTGTCTGTGGTGTCCCATCTCAACAACACTGCATCTATATAGCATTTCTGTCTGTGGTGCCCCATCTCAACAACACTGAATCTATATAGCATTTCTGTCTGTGGTGCCCTATCTCAACAACACTGCATCTATATAGCATTTCTGTCTGTGGTGCCCCATCTCAACAACACTGCATCTATATAGCATTCCTGTCTGTGGTGCCCCATCTCAACAACACTGCATCTATATAGCATTTCTGTCTGTGGTGCCCCATCTCAACAACACTGCATCTATATAGCATTTCTGTGCCCCATCTCAACAACACTGCATCTATATAACATTGCTGTCTGTTTAGACTATCCTGCCATATAGGCTCTATAGTTTTTTGCCCTTTTTTAAAGGAATGAGTGAGCCTCTCAACAGCGCAACAATTTAAATTCATTTTTCTGTATGGGTATTAATCTTAGCAATATTTATTACATTACAACCCTTAACCTGAATTTAGGATTCATATTTCATGTAGTAGCTGTTTCAGATGAGCAATGGCCATGTCCTTCTAATAGTGTCAGTCTTGTGTCTTCTAACGTTTCAGCTGCTCTAATGAAGAACACTGGGCTCCTCTGGGCCAATGATGCCAACAAAGACCGCTGCAAAGCCATCATCTCTAATCTCCATCGCATGGGTGTTCTAAACAGTGTGGTTACAAACTATGATGGTAGAGCTCTGGCAAAGGTAAACTCATTGCTTGTACATTATCGCTTGATTCCTGTATCGTATTATTACTTTTCCCTGTGTGGGTTCCGGGGCCCTGTTATAGGGAATACAAGAGTAGACCCACTGCCTGCCCAAAAGCATGTCGTAAGAGCTGACTAATTGGGAGTGCATCTGCCTGAGAGGCAAGGAACTAGCAGTCTGCATACAAATGAGTCAGATCTGTAAAACGGATGTACACACAGCAACACTCAGGTTCTGTAACGGGGCTGCAGTCCAGAAGATGGGTGAACAACCAGAACTTTCCACCAGTGCACAGCTGGTGAATGCGAAGAAGAAGAATATTACTTCACGAGCAATAATGAACAGTGCACTTGTCTTTCTAATTTAGCAGGGTATTTGTGTCTTGTGCAACCTTGTCACATAAAATAGTGACTTTTGGGAAGTTCTTGGTTACCGGCCTTGATCTGTTATAACACATCACATTTTTCTTTCATTTTGGGTTCCAGAGACCCATTTGGGGGAAGGGGGGAAATCCTAGGCATTCCAATATTGCTGGTAATGAGAAGGTAGATAACATTGATCCAAGTTTCAAGAAGTCTTGCAGCTGTTATGTTCATTGTAAATAAAAAAGGCTATTAATCTAAGAAATGAAATCTGAAGTGTCTTTTAAAATGTTAACATTGATAAAACAAGAAACCCTTTTGTTTCAAGTAAAAAATAAAGGGCTTAACTTTTGGTGACCTTAACCCAAAAGCAAATTATCACTTAGTGCTTTCCCCTCACTCTCATAGATGACATAACCAGCTTCCAAAAAATTGCTAGCCCAGTAACAAGGCATAATTGAAGATCGCCATGTATCTTTGTTGGAGTAATTTTGCATATACGTTTTCCCAGCAGTTAATTGTACCTTTTTTCACTTTGCTATTATTTTTCCCGCATTCAAGCATTATTGTGAAATTACATCTTGTTTATGTTTTGGCCAGGTGTTCCACAGCTTTGACCGAGTGCTACTAGATGCTCCGTGCAGTGGCACTGGTGTCATTTCTAAAGATGAAGCCGTCAAAGTCAACAAGGTAACCTTTGATTAACAGAATGATGTTAAAATTCAAGTCGAACATGCTTATCTTGAAAATAGTGGCCTTCTTTCTCCTTGTGGATAGATGATTATCATCTTGGGACTGGCTAGTGTGTGTGGATGATCATGACTGACACAATCATGAGAATCTTAAAGTATGATCTTGTCTCAGTAATGCATTTTGGTCATACAATCAAGGCCTGTCTTTTGACAAAGATATTTTCTCTTGCAGTTTTTTCGTTAATTTTCTCAGAAATGTTTTAAACAAAGATTTTAGGGGTCTAAAGGAATAACTAAATGCAACTGGAAATGTCACATCTGTGATCAACATACAGAGAGTTGTTTCATACAGAAAGGATAAGTATAGTCAGAAGCATTTCATTGAAGGTTCCATTTGTGTCACTGTATAGCTGATTACAGCAATATGGCTTTACACCATTATTGAAACATGGCCTCTCAATTTGAGGGGGACAAGAATAAACCAACTGCATCTCTAATTTTAAATTGGGCGTTTTGGGCCGAAAGGCACAGGTCAATCAGCCTAGCCGTAAACCACAACACAGTGTGCCAACCACCCTTTTTTTAGGACGAACGCAGAAGGAGAAGCCAACATAGCCATAATCTTGAGGATATAAGTCGAGCCTGTGTGACAGTAAGCTTACAGGAAACACATTGTTGGAAAATCTTTTTGCCATTTCGTTGATGATGAGTTAAATTAATTTTTAATTTTGAAAAATGTATGGTTTATTTTTTCCTCAGGATGAGAAGGATATATTAAGATGTGCCCACCTCCAGAAAGAATTACTACTGGCAGCCATCGACTGTTGCAATGCAAATTCCAAAACTGGAGGTTATGTTGTATATTCAACTTGTTCAATTCTGGTAAGTAGCATCAAACATTTTATTTACAGGGGGTAGTATTTCATTCAACGTGACCTTTTTAAAAATTATTTTTGAACAACTAAAATAAGACGTTGCCTGGTGCAATCAGCTTATTCATATCTGATCATTATCATATAGCAGGTCCTTTGCAGAACATCACTCTCATTGCCGTCTGCCTGAAAGAAACTGTCTCTTGCTAGCTCTCCTGCCTCATGTAATTTGATATTCAAGGAGTCACTTGTATCCTGTGCCTAAATTTGTGTTGGTCGGCCCCTGCCCCTCCATCCTTGAATCATGCCATCTGCTATTATTTTTTCCAGTCCTCACAGTCAAATCTGATAGGTGGTGATAAACGTATGTTATTTAAATCGTTATAGCGATGTAGCAGAAAAAGGTGACATGGCTGTATTCGAATAAATGCAAAATGGACACTGTGTGTTATAAGACTATGCTGATGGAAGTATGCATGTGTGTATTTTTGCTTACAGTTCTATTTATCTCCACAGGTGGAAGAAAATGAAGCAGTGATTGATTATGCGTTGAAGAAAAGGAACGTCAAGCTGGTTCCTTGTGGTTTAGATTTTGGCAAGGAAGGTTTTGCCAAGTGAGTTTTGCTACCTTATGTGCACGCCTTAGTTTTAGATATATTTAACTATAAGAACTGTATGCTGGAAGTTTTTTTTCTCTGGGTTTATCTATAAAATTGTTATGTGTTGGGCTGAAAATTGCAAATATCGCAGCCTAGCTGGGAGTCAAATGCTGATGTCCACTAGAGTCTGCACAGAATGCAAATTACTTTACAGAAGAAACTAAAAATAGGTCAAGTCTTTCAAGGTTTAAAAAAAAACTACTGCTAAAGTTATGCACATCTGCTATTTTACATTAAACTAACATTTACACCATCCAGATGTTAAATAATTATACTTATTTGATAGATTTAGTCTTTCAAAGCTATCTTGGACCCGGTATTAGCAATGGGTGGTTTATGGAATGTCTTTCAGTGACACACTGATTAAATTGAAATAGTATATGATATAATTAAAGGAGATATAGTATTTTAAACATCAAATAATTTTGCTTCTGTGAACTAAAATGTTATCGTTTTATAAGACATAATTCCCTTTTTCTTTTGTAACTTTATTTGCTTTTTTTGTTTGTAGCTTTCAACAGCAAAGATTCCACCCCAGTTTGAAACTTACCCGAAGATTCTACCCTCACACACACAATCTGGATGGTTTCTTTGTTGCCAAACTGCAGAAGTTTAGCAACAAGATTCCTGGCAAAGGTATGGATTCCTCTATGTGCAGTAAAATGTTTGTTGATAGTGTTTAATAGAATGTTTACAAATGTGTCTTCTGTCATTATTAGATTTTTTGTGTGTTTGTTTACATACATATATATATATATATATATATATATATATATATATATATATATATATATATATATATATATATATATATATATATATATATATATATATATATATATATATATATATATATATATATATATATATATACACACATTAAAAATAATTCCCTACATTTGTTTTCTTAACATAAATTCTCCAAATAAACAAATTCTAAATTTTAAAAGCTAGTATTGCATTGTGTATGGCACCACATATTCTAACAAAAAGAACAGCTGCAGTAATTGGTTAAATAGTTTTTCTGGGACAGTGCATTGCAAACGGTGAAAACTAAACTGGAACTGGCGAACATTCAAAAAAATTATTTTGCTTTGTACGGAAGTCATGCTGTTGATCAGTGGGTTAGGAAAGTTAAGGCTTCAGAAAGTAGCGAGGCGGATCTGATCACTTGAAGAAATGGCTACATGAACATGATACAGGCAAGGCGTGCATGCCATTGTTTACGGTGTCATAAGGTCGTAGTAGCAGGTGGGTAATATATATAAGAAGAAGATATCTAACTACTGAAGCCCTTACCAGCTAAAATTTCTTAAATCTATGGTCCATGAACCTAATCTGCTGTGGGCCACAAACTGGGATGTTGGTTCAAGGTCTCTCAGGTTTTCCCCATAGCTTAGTTGTCAGGTCAACTGGGTGTGGCCTCGTGTATGTTGCTTCGCAGCTCCTCCGGTAGAGAACAGTCTTGCAAGACGTATTCCGGGGTTTGTTGGTACAGCTGAATTTTTTTTAAAAATTACCTTCTATAACTCTGCAGCTGCCTTGTACTATTATGGTCATAGATAGAAACCATCCTGCATCTTTACATAGTTCTGTTAATTTGCACACCATGTTAGGTTTATGTCATCAGTTCCATGTTAGCCAGGAGAACCTCACTGGTGGGAACAGTTTAAGCCTTTAGTACTGAGAGTCCGCTCCTTCCTGCCTTAGCCGTCACCAGCTGTAACTGCAGTGGACATTTCTGCTTGTTCGTTCACCTCTGGGCTTTCTTGTTTCAGTTCTTGTTGAGTTTAGTGTGCACATTCATTTTACAGATTTGTTTTATTCGTATGCAGACTGTTGGTTCCTCGCAGCCCTAATGCACTCTGGCTTTGAAGGAAATACCCCTATTGGTCACCTTACCGCATGCTAGTTAGGGGACAGTGACTGCACCCCCCCCCCCCCCCCTACCCCTTTCCCCCATGGGGTCCCAGAATTCCACACACGGAATAGGCGATCTATTCAAGGTCCACTGCTTTTGCATGTGAATACAATAAGTCACTTCACGACAGCTGATTCTTCCGGCATGTTCTTTATCTAGTGATAACTGTTAGGGTGATGTTGAGTATCTTTAATTGATTATATTTCTACATTTTAGAGGCACCTGTAGATGAACAGGCAGTGGATGCGCCATTGGAAGCAGAAAATGTAGAAGTGGCAAAAACAGGTAGGTCTGTTATTTTAAGATTAAAATGTGAGGTAGGTTGACAGATCGACAAGCTTTTTTTTTTCTAAAAGTATTAAATAGCACCCTCTTTTCCCTTCTCAGTTTGTAACTCATTAAAAATGCATTTTTTTGTTTATTTATTCTTCCTTCCCACTCTCATTTGTGTCTCTTCCTGCATGTGTGCGTCTGATCTGTTTAAATTTTCTCTGGCTTTAAATGTCCCTAGCTTGTAGATTGTGTCATTGCGATAATCGGTGCTTTGTTTTGTAGAATAACTTTCATCTTTTGTATATATATATATTTTTCAGAAGTAAAAATCTCCACTACCAAAGACAAGCAGAAACAGAATCAGAAAGAAAAATCGAAACCACAAGAGAAACCGAAGAAAGCCCACTTTCTGGCCAAGAAATTCAACAAACATTCACAACCTCAACACAAGAAGGGCAAAGGGGGAAAAGCAGTTTTGTATTGTATGTGTAAGGTTATCCTCAATTTCTGTTGCTTTGGCACCAGAAGTTCATCCTCATAGATAAAATGTTGATTGATTCAGTCTGCCTTGGGAGACACACAAATACAACACCCTGTATGAAAGCAAGGAGTGAGTTTGACAGAGCAGTCTATAGAATGTATCAAGTAAATATTCTGCCTTTTACTTTGTTCTTTGATGATACTTCTATTATTTGTGTATAACTGTTACAGTTTTCACCCGCCTTTGCATGTGTGTGTGTGTGTATACACATATAGATCTGATGTGACTTTAAAGACAAATATGATGTATGTTAATATTATGAAAACAACCATCAGAGACAGCCATCATATTTTGGCTACATTATAGGGAGAGAACAAGAACATGTGCCAGTTGAAAAGATTGATGGAAAAAGTGATAAAAAGTAGCTAAAGAATCTTCAGTTTATATGTGGCTTGGAAGAGTGACAGCACACAGATTTATACACACCTTTGACAAAGTCAGATATGGAGAATGCCAGTCAACAAGGCAACTGATAATGAAGTCGATATTTATTGTTTGTCTAGGCCTGTAAAGCTCCTTCATACAGTGACAGTTATGGACATTGACTGGTGTCATTGAGCCATGAAGTCAGTTTGTGGTTATTGTTGATTCATGAATTGTATGCATTTTGATTGGTTCATTATTGCTGTATGGATGTACTGTTGCTCATTTAGGTGAATGAATAAATAGTCTTCAGACTTCCATTGTTTGCCATCTTTCTTGGAACGAGTATGTTGTAGTAAGTCAGGGTCATTAAATGTACAAAGTAGAGTCCTTCACATGTCTAGCAGTTAGGAAAGGTTAAGGTGAGAAGATCGACCAGGCTGTATTCCATATGGCTCAGTCTCTCCACAGAACAGATAGCTGTCTGACGGGAGCGTTACAGGGATCTCCTTAAAAATTGAACTAGTGAACTGAACGAGGCAAAGGGCTTGATCACTTTACCACGGAGACCCCATGTCTAACATTTAATGCTTGCTTAGTCCAGAGATAGTGATGAAATAACCCTGTCGCAAGACAAACAACAGTGATCCTCCACGGCTGGTCAAGGGCCAAGATTCTGAATGTAAACGGGAAAGTCCTAAGGAACATGACTAGTAGCTGTTGCTTGTTTAGTCCATAGGTAGTGATGAAAATGACTGCAGTGTCTTGAGGTGAAAAACAGTGATCTGCCCAAGCTATATCTTGATAGGCTAATTCTGTATCTGAATTGGACCCCACATGGTCACTTAAGATCTGGCTTATTTGTATGCAGAATTTGAGAATTGTAAGGTGTGGGCTATTAGTGGGTCTTACCATCCTATGGGTTGTGATTTCTATGCCTCCCACAATATAGCACTGTAATTCGGAAAGACAGGAAGGTGAACCAACAAGCTGCATCATTCTGGGATAAATGTCAGGTGGTGTGATTATCTATACAGATGGCTATGTGTTGAGAGGCAGACAAGGTGCATGGAGTTTATAGCAAATGGAATGGACTTGACTTCCAGATAATATGACACCAATAGATCACATGAGCTGTTTATTCCCTATTCCTGTCAAGGTTTCCGTTATTGATTGAATTGTGCAGTTTTTAACAATTTAGTTTCCTGATGTATGGCCAACTTGCAGAGAAGCGTTATTTGCACTGTACTTCTGAAGATGGTCGGCGTCTGTGGCTAAGGCGTTACGAACGCGCTTCATAATGCCGGGGTACCCAGTTTGATTATAGCTGTGGTCCTTGCGTTGGTTTCGACAGTGGTATTGAGAAGCTGACCGTCTAGAAAGCAGTGGCAAACTACTGGACGTGAACTTGCCTAGAAAAACCACAAAAGCCCAAAAAATACTGGGGTTGGTCCTGCAATGTCCTGTAAAGGATACGCAACTAACTTTTCTGAAGATGGATCAGCTTTTGTACATTACACCCATGAACCTCTGTAGTGTGATCTGGTTAAAGTTCAGAAACCTGTGATAGCAGCAAGATTTGAATCATCCAATCATGTCCAATCAACAGAACGGACAATTATCATATTCTATAGAAAACCTGAGCTGTACAATACGATCATTAATGAATAATTCACAAATGCTATGAAGATAAACCAAATTAAAAGTAGAACTCTGCAGCTTCGCATTATCACAAACGACAAGTGAACGTTGCAGCTAGAAGCCTTCATCAGCACACTACAGAAGTAGACAATGTCACAGATACAAAAACAAGAATACACACAATTACTTACCTAAAGTATCTCTGAGAGAAATCCACGTCTGTCACAAATGGCATGGTGGAACTCTTTAACTCTATAGTTAATTCAAAGGTGAGATAAAGACTCCTGATCGGTGGACATTTGAGCCAGTTTTTCCGTCAGTGTGGATTGCCACTAGCTGGGCATTTGATTCAGTTTTATGTCATGCATTAGTGGACATAATGCACCAGTGACTTTTCCACACTGTAAATTCTGGGTCTTTTCACCCCCATCTCGGGGGGCAGTGAGATTTGCTAGGGAGTTCTCTGGAATGTCCTATATTATGGATTGAGTGGGGGGAGGGGGGATAGTCAGTGTTCATTTAACAGTAATCCTAAAACATGAAACTTGTATATTTTAGGGGTGTCATGTGTTGGTTTTCATCCTTTTTTGCATCATTTCCAGTGTGTGTTACTTTAGTTAATTTGTCACCACCACTGCCCTGTTTCAAAATGGTGTTCTTTTTTCATGACTTCGCCATGAATTTCCTTGACCTGTCAGCATCGCTGCATCTAACCCTAAACCACCAGTTTACATACATGGAGGGTGTAGGTCTTTTTCAGGGCCCTCCCAGGCCACCACCACAAGATGGCCCTTTTCAGGGGGGTGGTTCAAGCCAAACTTTTACAAGTTGCTGGGTGACAGTGAACTTCATACTAGAGACAACATTACAGATATAGATAATCTATTTCAAGTGAATGTGATTTACACAAGACAGTGAACTTCATACTAGAGGCAACATTGCAGATACAGATTATCTATTTTTAGGTGAATGAAAGAATAAGAAGAGGAAAATACAGATAATCTATTTCAGGCGAATGAAAGAATAAGAAGAGGAAACTAACCCTTCCTCTAATCTCCCTATAATATAGGACATTCTGGGTAACTCCCTAGAAATTCCCAACCAAATCTCACGAGGGTGGAAAAGCAGAAAAGAACCGATTCTGGTCATCTTAACTCTAGTATAATTGTCAGCTGGGTTTATTTATGCCTGCAAATACCAAGTTAGTTCTGTGGAGGACGTTTGGCAGAAGACTTGCTTAGGCTTCCAAGTACAGCCTTTACAAACAAACTCTATCCTGTGACTAGTTATCACACTGCTACAAGACTTTAAATGGGCGAAAATCCATATGTGTAAGGACAAAGTTATGCCTTATTCTTGGAAGTGATCCAGAGAGCAAACTGAGAAAAGAAACATCCAAATTATATGTTTATATCGACCAAGCATACCAGTGTTCAGGTCGTATAAATTAGCTAGATCTGTAGAACGGATGTGCACGAAATACTCACGTTCTGGAACAAGACCAGAGTCCAGATGTGGGCGAACAGTAGAACTTTCAATCAGAGTATAAAGCCGGTTACTGCTAAGAAGAATGCCCCATAAAATGTCCCAAATTATAAATCATATAATAAACCTGATAAGATCAAACAACATGAGACACTTGGACCGGTGCTAATGGTACAGTGTCTGCCTAAATGGCAATCATGGACGACACTACAATAAATAAAAGACAGCCATACAACGATAGATTAGCTGTTCAGCTGAGACAGGCAGAGCCTTAAGATAGTTTACAAGTCTTTTCTTCTTCTTGGCTTTCACCGGCTGTAAACTCCGACGGAAAGTAATGAATGTTGATCCATTTCTGGACGTTGGTCTTGTTCCAAAACTTGAGTTTTGCGTGCACATCTGTTTTACAGATATGGCTTACTTGTATGCAGACTGTTGGTTCATCGCCGCTCACGTAATTGCACTCCGACTTCGAATGAAATCTCTAATTAGTATAATCTTTCCTTATGCTTGTTATGGGGGCATTAGGGCTATCTTGTTTTCCCCCATAATAAAATCCCGGAAACCACACGGGAAATACATCTGGTTTGCCTGAATTTTAGTTTTAAACCTTATTGCAGACGGCTTTGAAAGTTCTATGCAGGTTAACACAGGCTAAGTTAGTGCCATTCAGATCGCAAGACCATGACCCAGTCTCGTAATATTTAACAACGTGTTGCTTGTCTTCTGTGTATGGCCGATCATAGACACCGGGACATTAGTTGACTCACACTGCAAAGACTGCTGTGCCTCCTAGGAAACGTGAAGTTCCAATAAGTGTTTCGTCTGTCACGTTGCTGTTTGAGTAAGAAAATGAGAGCACTAAAACACAAGTTCCCGGGATTAAGTTTTTATGCACTTTGTCATGTGGAGGGTTTTTAAAAAAAGTGGGGGGGGGGGGGGGGGGGGCAGTGGTGTCTCTACATCAACATCACTCTAATGAAAGCGTTTTTCCTGGAGCATGAGGCCCCACAATGTGCATTATTGTGAGGTGCACAAGAGAAACATTTTGTGTAGCAAAGAAATTTGAGAGCTTGCGCATACTTGAAGGTAAGCATAGATCTGAGACACCCTCTGCACCACACGACCTTAAAAAAAAAAAAAAAGAGCAACAAACTAAAGGGAGTCAAATCATAATTGAATAGGGCAGAGTTTTTGTTTTAACTTCATCATCCTCTTCCTCTTCTGCATTTGCACTTAAGAGGGTGGTTGGCACGTCCTGTTATCGTTTACACCTAGGCTTCGATATCTGCGCCTTGGACCCAGCATGTCTAACTTAAACTCATAATTAGTCTCATTTTACGACAAATTTGTTAAGGGGCAACATGACTACTCACCCCCCCCCCCCACCTCCCACTGGACCCTGGAATCGACACGAAGATATAATGGTTAAAACAGCCACTCCTAGCTATGTACTCTTCAGTTTTATTCCCCCCCCCCTTTCTTCCCCTCAAGGAATTCTGAATTCATTGTTTGACTTGACAGGCGCATAAGATCAACCTATATCGGACTACACGTTACTTGATAACCGTTCTGCGAAGCCCCAACTGGTGGATCTAGTCCACACTCGGCGGAAAGGCAGGACGGACATATAATTAGACGGACACCATGGGTATCAGATCAGCCGGGCTTTTTTTTTTTTAAGGAAAAAAGTCTAATAAAAAAGTGCAGGTACTCACCTGTAGTTATCTTCTTCTTCTTCTTTGCGTTCACCAGCTGTACACTCTGGTGTAAAGTTCTGGTTGTTCGTCCACTTCTGGACTGCAGTCCTGCTCCAGAACCTGAGTGTTGCGTGTGCATCAGTTTTACAGATCTGATTCAATTGAATGCAGACTGCTGGTTCCTTGCCTCTCAGGCAGATGCACTCCGACTTCAAAGGAAGCTCCCCAGTTAGTCGACTCTTACGACATGCTTTTGGGGAGGCAGTGGGTCTATTCTTGTTTTTCCCACAATAGGGCCCCGAAACCCACACGGGGTACCTGTAGTTATTACTAAGGTAAGGTTTAAAAAAATATGTATAAAAAGTTGTCGGTGCTGCATGGTGCAAAAAAAAAAAACCTGAACATTACTACTAATTTGGCTGTTGAATATGGAGACTAAGCACTTGCGGGAACGGCCCGGATTGAGATTTTTTACCCCACCAGGACATCACACAAGCGATAAACACCCGATGACACAAAGTGCCACCATGCGGATGAGGATCACCGTGGAGAGGTCCCAGAAACCGCGTTCAGACATTTGGCCATAATGATGACCTGCCTATATTGCAGCCCCTGGCAAAAAGCCAGAGTGGGGCTTCAAATAACAAAAAATAACGTCCTAAGAAGGACGAAAACTAGAAAGCGGGAACGGCCCGAGGACGGTACTTTACTTAACCGGGCACACGCCCTTTAATAAGGGAAACTACTCTAACATATGATCTTAGTTAATCTGTAAAAGCCCAAGTTATTGGTCGTCATCGATGACACACACCCAATCACGTAATAGAATCCAGACTGGCAGAGGAATTATCAACAAAATGGTTATATTTCGTTAGGGGTCATCTTCATGTAATGTAACCATTTCGGATACATTTGTGAGTACAGTGTTTGTTTACATGATAATACTGTTTTTCTCTTTCTTGAATGAATTGTACAGAACAGAAATCGCGATGTCTAACAGACTGTGCGTTTTTTTTTATTGCGGAAGATATTTAATGTTTACTCACATACTTTCATACTTCATGCTGCATTTTCGCATTTTTTTTTTATTGTTGAAATTGTTGGAAGTTGGTGAGTCTGTAGTAAGTCTTTAGTCCTCTGAGAATGTTTGCACTGAGTGATTATGTCACTGAAATGTTCGCCCCCCCCCCCTTTTAAAATTATGAAACCTCCGTAGTTGGATGTATCTTAAAGGACTAAATCAAAAGCTATCTCATTAAAATAAAAATGAGTATTACTTCTATTCTAACTACTAAGTATAATAGAGAGTGACTAGAGCCGCAGTTTTTAAATATTTTAATAATTTATGTGGAAAATAAGTTTAGGATGATTAATTATGAAGCAGATTCAGAGTCACCGCACATGGGACCAATCTGTAAACATTGTTGTCGTTAAAGAATCCTCTAATATACAGATGTGAACCTAACACATTTATAAACTGACAATACTGACATAGTTAAATGCTACAAAGTACTACGAACCAAGGCACTTTTAACACAGTAGCAGAGTACTGTGTTCTTCTTCACTTCCTCATCGCTTCAGATGAAAGGTTCTGCTTCCTGCTCTTCTGACCACCTCAGTCAGACACATCGTGCTGTTGTAGACTTTCGATGACGTTATCTTTCCATTATATTCTTGTTCTTCCTCATGGTCTACATCCTTGTCCTCTTATGGTGTCTGCCTTGTATAATATAGTGCCACAAGGCATTCTCTCGGGGTGGGCAAACCCTTTCTTTAAGCTGGCTTTGTATGTAAATTGATATTAATTTGAATTTAAGGCTCCCAGTGAAACCCTCATGGATTCTGAAGTCTTTATTCACCTGTCACTTTGTCCTTGTCGGTGTCTAACTGGGCTGTAGAATGCATAGTCACTAAGCAGTCATCTGAGTGCAAGTCACACAGGTATGAAGGGAAAGAGCCAACAGACTGGCCATGTCTGCAGCAGTTAATGGAGTAAAAAGTGTGGACAGGGCAGACCTACTGCATGCACTGAGTTCTAGAGACATTGAGACAGATAAGTCAGAGACAAGGAACACCCTAGTGGAAATGGTTATTAAATGAGGAAAAGTATGCAAAGACTGATTGTGAGGTAAAAAAAGAAGATATTACCAAGTCAACTTTTCCTGGTACGAGGTAAATAAAGAAGATATGACCAAGTCACCTCTTACTGGTACGAGGTAAAGAAAGAAGATATGACCAAGTCAACTCTTACTGGTACGAGGTAAAGAAAGAAGACTCTTTATGGTACCAAGGTAAATAAAGAAGATCCAAACTTCTTACTGGTACGAGGTAAATAAAGAAGATATGACCAAGTCAGTTCTTACTGGTATGAGGTAAAGAAAGAAGATATGACCAAGTCAACTTTTACTGGTGTGAGGTAAAGAAGGAAGATATGAACAAGTCAGTTCTTACTAGGACAGTGAGCATGACGACTCTAAGATGACTGGGACAGTGAGCATGGAGACTCTAAGATGACTGGGAGACAGTGAGTATGGAGACTCTAAGATGACTGGGACAGTGAGCATGGAGACTCTAAGATGACTGGGACTAAGCATGGAGACTCTAAGATGACTGGGACAGTGAGGACTGGCACTGGGACAGTGAGCATGGAGTGACATGGACTAAGATGACTGGGATGAGCATGGAGACTCTAAGATGACTATTGGAGTACAGGGACAGTGAGCATGGAGACTCTAAGATGACTGGGACAGTGAGCATGGAGACTCTAAATGACTGACCTGAGCATGGAGACTCTAAGATGACTGGGACAGTGAGCATGGAGACTCTAAGATGACTGGGAACTGAGCATGGAGACTCTAAGATGACTGGGACAGTGAGCATGGAGACTCTAAGATGACTGGGACAGTGAGCATGGAGACATCTAGAAGATAAGACATGACATGGAGACTCTAAGATGAAGACTGGCACAGTGAGGGAGACTCTA
The DNA here is from genome assembly GCA_905116865.2 of Candidula unifasciata. NCBI lineage: Eukaryota > Metazoa > Mollusca > Gastropoda > Stylommatophora > Geomitridae > Candidula > Candidula unifasciata. Next base: position 168,049 of record CAJHNH020000603.1, read on the forward strand.
AGATGACTGGACAGTGAGCATGGAGACTCTAAGATGACTGGGATAGTGAGCATGGAGACTCTAAGATGACTGGGACAGTGAGCATGGAGACTCTAAGATGACTGGGATAGTGAGCATGGAGACTCTAAGATGACTGGGACAGTGAGCATGGAGACTCATGACTGGGACTCTAGACTCTAAGATGACTGGGACAGTGAGCATGGAGACTCTAAGATGACTGGGGACAGTGAGCATGGAGACTCTAAGATGACTGGGACTGTGAGCATGGAGACTCTAAGATGACTGGGACAGTGAGCATGGAGACTCTAAGATGACTGGGACTGAGCATGGAGACTCTAAGATGACTGGGACAGTGAGCATGGATGCTAGGACTCTAAGCATGACTCTGGGACTGAGCATGGAGACTCTAAGATGGGAGATGGGACAGTGAGCATGGAGACTCTAAGATGAGCACTGAGCATGGAGACTCTAAGATGACTGGGATAGTGAGCATGGAGACTCTAAGATGACTGGGAAGATGAGCATGGGACTCTAAGATGAAGATGACTAGGGAACTGTGTGAGCATGGAGACTCTAAGATGACTGGGACAGTGAGCATGGAGACTCTAAGATGACTGGGATAGTGAGCATGGAGACTCTAAGATGACTGGGACTGAGCATGGAGACTCTGATGACTGGGACTGAGCATGGAGACTCTAAGATGACTGGGGACAGTGAGCATGGAGACTCTAGATGACTGGAACAGTGAGCATGGAGACTCTAAGATGACTGGGACTGAGCATGGAGACTCTAAGATGACTGGGACAGTGAGCATGGAGACTCTAAGATGACTGGGACAGTGAGCATGGAGACTCTCTAAGATGACTGGGATAGTGAGCATGGAGACTCTAAGATGACTGGGACAGTGAGCATGGGACTCTAAGATGACTCTAAGATGACTGGGATAGTGAGCATGGAGACTCTAAGGATGACTGGGACTGAGCATGGAGACTCTAAGATGACTGGGCATGAGCATGGACTCTCTAAAGATGGGACAGTGAGCTGGAGATAAGATGTGACTGAGCATGGAGACTCTAAGATGACTGGGACAGTGAGCATGGAGACTCTAAGATGACTGGGACAGTGAGCATGGAGACTCTAAGATGACTGGGATAGTGAGCATGGAGACTCTAAGATGACTGGGACAGTGAGCATGGAGACTCTAAGATGACTGGGACTGAGCATGGAGACTCTAAGATGACTGGGACAGTGAGCATGGAGACTCTAAGATGACTGGGACAGTGAGCATGGAGACTCTAAGATGACTGGGACAGTGAGCATGGAGACTCTAAGATGACTGGGACAGTGAGCATGGAGACTCTAAGATGACTGGGACAGTGAGCATGGAGACTCTAAGATGACTGGGACAGTGAGCATGGAGACTCTAAGATGACTGGACAGTGAGCATGGAGACTCTAAGATGACTATGACAGTGAGCAAGGAGACTCTAAGATGACTCCCGCATCAGAAGACGGAGCATGAATGGATCAGACTGTAGTGCTAGGATGTCAGTATGGACAGCCCGTAGCAATAAAGCATGTTAGGATGTAAACAGCTCATTATCTAGCACAGCACATATAGACTGGCTGGTTTATAAACCTAGGTTGGTCTTAAGTTATGTATTTAATTGTTGTTAACACACCCCAACCTAATTGTTCATTGTTCATTTCAGGATCATCCTCATTGCACATTCGAGCATACCCATAAATGCTCAGATCTTCTCCTAAGTGTATTTTTCAATGTGTTTATGCTGACGACTCCTGTTCTGTGTTGGTTGATGTAGCGACTGTAAGGTTTCGCATGGTTTTCATGTTGTGCTGCTCCAATTGGTGTAGCTAGACCTGGCAATTGAGTTAGAGAGAAAGGATTTTATTCAGTATTGAGATCTTCAGCGCATGCTGCCTCGTGTATAGCATTGATTATATCCCTTTCATCCATAAAGGCTCCATTTTCTAGGGTGGCTTTGCCTTCAAGACCATCCACCCTAATTTTGCCTTTCACATCTGCAAATCCTGAGGACAAATATTAATGTAATGAAGCGGAGCACTGCTTTTTATTATGAATGATACCACTCTCTTCACATGGATCCAGCTTTGATCTTTTTTATCATATTCATAGAATAACTCCGAAAACATGCATGTGTGAATTCCTAGGGTCTTCATCCCAGCCATGGTTTCCATTGTCAAGCTGCTGGTTATGCCAGCAAAGGTTCCGTTGGTTTCTTTAATGATTTTACCCCAACCTAATGCCCAGAGTGAATTCATATTTGTTGAATTTGATCCAACATTCCATTTGAAAGTCTATCATTCTCAGACTGGTCCCATTAATGTGTGGTTCTTTTCTTTTGTTATCTGCAGCGGCACTGCTGGAGAGGGGCCCAGCGGCAAACCTTATGCATTCGTTGGTGTGCCAAACTAAACTGGCATCCAATGATAGTGCTCCCATACATAGAAGTCTTGATCACCACTGTCCATCTCATGAAAGCGGCAATGAAGCTGATATCCCGAATGGAGATGATATTGCAGCAGTCGCAGGTATGACTTTATGTGTACCCTTTTTGTGTTCAGTTCTTCTGTAGTGTTATTGACATTTTCTTTATTTGATAAATGAACACCACCATTTTAACACATGGGCATGCTCGGCAGTTGCTCAGGGCCATTTGCATCTAATTCTCAGTTGTTGCAGAAGGTTAAGAATGGACAAATGTGACTTGAGTGGATACTGCGCATCAGCACATTATTACAGTACTGACATGGATATACTCTCCGGAACATGCTGGAGTGCAAGGGATTTTTTTTAATTACAAAAGCACTAGCTACAAGAACACACTTACTGGACAAAGGAGATATTCTGAAGAACATTTATGAATGAATGCTGATAGAAGGCACGAGGTTAGATGAAATAACATGTGTGAGAATGAATGCATGAATCTGGAATTGGGTGTTGATCCAGCAAGGGATATTTAAGAGGTAGACAAAAACTTGAGTATAATCAGTGTGCTGTGGGAACAGAACAGTTGGCATCTACATCTTAAGACATTTACTGTGGGAGACGGAGCAGCTGTGAGTTTACCTGGTGTGCTGTGATATTGATTCCTAAATCAGTAACCTGATAAATAGAGGGACAAGTATTTAACACTGATAACTGTGAGTGGTTGTGTAGGCACTGCACTGCATTTCTGTTTAGGCATCATTGACACCTCTAGTATTTATGTCATTGATCTATTATATCAGTTGACCCGGGATCGGGTTCTCTGGTAATAAATTAGCAGGTCCCCGTGTTGGTTCCAGGGCCCCAATTCGGTGGGGGGGGGGGGGGGGGGTAATTAACCCATTGACCTGCCTAGCAAGCATGTTGTAAAAGTTGACTAATTAGGGGTTTTCCATCAAAGTCGAAGTGCATCTGCTTGAGAGGCGAGGAACCAACAGTCTTTTTACAAATATGCCAGATAAGTAAAATGCAAGCAAAACTCAAGTTCTGGAGTAAGACTAAAGTCCAGAAGTGGACGAATAATCACAGCCGTTCGACAGTTTACAGCCAGTGACCATGAAAAAGAAGAAGAAGAAGAAGAAGCAAAAACTAACATATGATGTATCCAGTTTTACACCAGCACCTCTGCTTCTCAGAACATTTCCTAGTACCCATTTTAGATTGTTGACCTAGGAGCCCTGGTTGGCTTTTAATATTAACTTGATAGGGATTCAAACCTATGGCATCAGACCAGTTAGTCAAACAAGCTAACCACTGGGCTGTTATGGTTCCTCTGTATATGAAGGCAGTGATATACTAATATTTATGTTCCTCAAGACCTGTTCTGACATGATGCCTCAATATAACTGTGCTATGGGGCTATGCTGTTGAACAATTTTTGGGATTTCTACCTGTTTGATTCTCATTCTTGAGGTGTTAATCCTACACTGCAATCCTGGAAGGGAAAAACTGGCGGGAAAAAAAGCTAGTATTTATGATTTAGAAACCTGCGGGATTTGTACAAAGGGTGACTTCAACAAAACTAAGAATCGGATTTATCAGTAATAAAATGTTAAAAAAAAAAAATAACTTCTGTGTCGGAGCAGTGTATGATAGCTTCTTAGGAAATAATCTCAGTTTCATCAGCGTTTGTTCCGGGGCCCTATTTTGTACCATAAACCAGAATAGACCCACTGCACCAAAAGCATGTTTTAAGAGTCGACTACTGGGGAGCTTCCTTTGATGTCGGAGTGCATTGTCTGAGAAGGCAATATTAGCAGTCTAAGTCAATGGAATCAATCTTTAAAACTGTTTTTGCAACACTGAAAGGTTCTGGAACAGGACTGTAGTGCAGAAGTGGACAAGTGACTCCTTTAGTAGTGAGAGTTTACAGCTGAGGCAAGCGAGCTGGTGAGAGAGAGTTTCTTTCAGGCAGACCGTGATGTCAGCGATTTCCTACCATACACCAGCTACATGACTAATGATGATGCTTAAACTTACTTATTTTTTTAAAAGATGAAAAGTTAAAGTCTGTGAAGCACCTTCAGATTAATGGGCATAAGGGCTCTGGCATATTTTTTTTATATGGACTAGTTTGTGGCAAGCTGAAAGATGTGGTCATTGTATGCCTAAAACAACTATGACTCCTTGAGTATGAAAGTACTTTGAGGCAAGAGAGCTTGAGAGACAGAGTTTCTGGTTCGTCAGGGAGATGAGAGATCATTCTAAAAAGGACCTGCTACTGATGCTGAGGATTGCTTAAACCTATGTACCTTTTGAACTGTGCACCAGTAAAGATTATGAAAACCGCTGTCACAAGAATGGGCATATAGGGCTCAACCTATTTTTATAAAAATAGACTAGTCTGTGCAACATGGATTATGTGGTCAGTATCATACTGGCCACCTACACTGCTTTGGATTTTTACTTGCTATCCATTTAAGGCTGGTTCGTCAGGGAGCCAGGATCATTGAAAAAAGTCTGGCTCTGCTAGGATTTGAAACCTATGACCTTTGAATCCCCAGGCGAACGCCTAACCCTGGTGACCTCTAACAATTTAATGTAAGAGTAATAATTTTCTGTGCTTACAGTTTTGTAGTTTCACTAATAGAGATTTTAAAAAAAGGCGGCAGTACAGGGTCAAAATTAACAGTCTTCATCCACTAATGCATAACATGAGTAAGGCTCCACTCGAAATGACCAAGAAATTGTGCTAAATTTACCAGACTCCACATAACCACTGAACAGTTAAACAATATCTGATCTTTTCTGACTTCCCTAAAACTTATATTTTAAATATGGAGATTTTTATGTGGAATTATTGTGTGTTCACTTTTGGTTGAACTCTGTCCTTGTGAGTGCAGGTATTTGAGAGAGATTCCCCAGGGTTGTCGCTAGAGCTACTGTGTTTGTGCTTTGCCCTGCACTCACGGGTGATGACCTGCTCTATGAAGATGGACAAGGCCAGAGAGGCTTAGACCTGAAGCTCGCCATGTGGGTTGCAGGACCCCATTGAAGGGAAAAACAAGAATAGACCCACTGTCTCACTAACAAGCATGTCATTCGAGTCGACTAATTAGGGGATTCCTTTGAAGTCAGGGTGCATTGCCTGAGAAGCAATGAACTAACAGTCTGTATATAAATAAGCTACCCCCGTGTAGGTTCCGGGGCCCCATTGTGGATAAAACAAGAATAGACCCACTGCCTCCCCAAAAGCATGTCGTAAGAGTCGACTAATTGGGGAGCTTCCTTTGAAGTCGGAGTGCATCTGCCGGAGAGGCAAGAAACCAACAGTCTGTATTCAAGAGAATGAGATCTGTAAAACTGATGCACACGCAACACTCAGCTTCTGGAGCAGGACTGCAGTTCAGTAGTGGACGAGCAACCAGAACCTTCCGCCAGAGTTTACAGCTGGTGAACGCAAAGAAGAAGAAGAAGATAAATGTTGTTGTTTGCGTTCACCGGCTATAAACTCCAGTGGAAAGACCTGGTTGTTCGTCTATTTCTGGACTTTGCCTTTGTTCCAGGACCTGAGTTTTGCGTGTACATCTGTTTTACAGATCTGACTTATTTGTATGCAGATTGCTGGTTCCTTGCCTCTCAGGCAGATGCACTCTGACTTCAAAGGAAGCCCCCAGTTAGTCGACTCTTACAACATGCTTATGTAAAATGGATATGCACGCAAAACTCACGTTCTGGAGCAGGACTAAAGTCATGAGGTGGACGAACAACCAGAACATTCTGCCAGAGTTTACAGCCGATGAATGCGAAGAAGAGGAAGAAGATCAAGAGCAATGAAGTTAGTCCTCTTGCTTTTGAAGTCTTGTACTGAAAATACTGATAAGATAAGACTTGTTATGCCTTCTGAAGCACTGATATTGTTTGGTTGCTCTACAGGGCCTTATGCTGCACAAGATCCAGATGAGATTGAAATTTTAGCTCTGATAGGAGAAGAGATTCCAAAATATAGACTGCGTACAGACTCTGTTGGACATAGCTTCTCTGATTCGTTGTGCACAGCAACACTGTCAGGGAATGCAGAGGATCTGCTGTTAAGTCCTGATCAGTTTGGTTCATCCCAGCAATGTTTAGGTTAGTGTCATTTTATTTTTGTTTTGTTTAATGTGTGTTTTTATTGGTGTCCAACAATCACTGCACGGAATATGATTAAATTTGGCTGGCCACTCTTAACTTTTTTAGTCTCTGGAGAATTTGCAAGGCATGCCCTAATGGGACATTAACCACAAGAATAGAGGAATTTCATTTTAAAAAAGAAAGCACACAGAATATTTAGTTTTATTAAACATACTGTACTACACATAAAAATTACGAGCCAGATTTTTTAGCATGTTCAGATTATATGTATAAAAAAAAAAAAGCCCAGATCTATCCATTCAAAGACTTAAGGTGATTTCTAAAAAAAAACACACCTATTCCAGGCCTTGTGGCATATTGAGCATATAGGTCTAGACCAATATTTTATACAGCAGTCGGCACTCGATGGGTGATGTGGTCAACATCATGCCGACCAAATTTACTTCCCAGGACTATACCTGGTACCCACTGAAAGTTGGGTCGACCTGGGAGCCAAGGTCGTTTAAATGAAAAAAAAAGTTTGGCTCTGTCAGGAACCAAACCCGTGAGCTGCTGCAGCACGTCAGCACCCAGAAATAAACAGCCCCATGGTATTTTTATTAAATATATTCATACCCCAGTTCTCCTAAAGACTGCACAGGTGCAAACAGATCCACCGTTGTAAACTAGGTTTCTTGGGGACTAGCCAGTTTATGATTGCTTTTTAACTGCTTCTCTTGATATTTGTAACAAAGAGAAGTGCCATGTTTGTGGCTATTCACTGCTAGAGGGTTAATGGTTGTTTACTGTATATTGTGTCTGTATGTTGCATGCCTTTCTTGCATTCTACATTGTGCTGTTAATATGACCTCCTCAGATATAATATGTAAATACTGTGCATGCCTTGTTTTCTCACCACATGTTGAGCTGCTCTGTTTCACATTTATCCTTTCTTTTTTTGTCTTTCGTCTCACTCAGCCAAATCACACTAAGCCCACTGAAGACATGCACATAATTGGCTGGCATTTTGCAACCAACATTTACCATGGAATGAAGTAACCAATCCCATTCCAAGACCTCCTTAGCCATCTGTTATAGTATGCATGAGAGGTTACAGTGTATCCATTTCTTGCTTCTCTTTTGGGCCCCTGTTATGCATGGATGATTTTTTTCTTTATAATTTTTGTTTGTATTTAGCCTTTGCAAGTCATACTTTGCTGATTTCTTTCTAAATAAAATGCGTGAGTGTTAAATGTTCATTGCTAATCTATAGAACATAGAAGTATAGGCAGTTAGTGGTTACTGAAGACTACAGTTTTCACTTTATTTATTTGCATTCAACTCTACATTCTTAATATGTATGCTACCACAGTGACCATTGTACTTCCTGATGTTATAATTAGTATAAGTGCAGATCCCATCACCTTACAATTCTATGGCAATTTCTGGTAACATATTACCGTGGCCATCTAAGAGGGTTTCTCTGTGTGGATCCCAAAGCTCGATTTTTTGACAGGGCAAAAAATAAGTCCTTGCCTTTTAACTTGCATGTTGTAAAAGATGACTATTTAAGGCAGTGATTCTCAACCTTCCTAATGCCACAGCCATTTAATACAGTTTCTGATGTTGTGGCCACCCCAACCATACAGTTATTTTCATCGCTACTTTATAACTTCAATGAATATTTGTTTTGCAGTGGTCTTTGGCGACCCCTATGAAAGGGTCATTTGACCCCCAAAGGAGTCATGACCCATAGGTTGAGAACTGCTGATTTAAGGGTTTGTGCAAACGAGCTGTGTTGATCCAAAAGACACAGACATAGCAGTCTAGATGTAAACCACAAAACAGCGTACCTGCCTGCCTTTATTGGCGAATGTAGAAAAAAAATCTCACTGGCTTTGTTTCTCTATCCAAATAAATACACAGATTTTGATTAGCACTCATAGAAGTCTAATGACAATTGCAAGAAAAATTGATTACAAAATCTAGGTCTTCACAGCAATTTAAAAAAAAAAAAAAACACTCATTAAAAAACAACATATGGATTTGGTTGGTTTTCTTTGGCATGCAAATTTAAAAAAGCCTGTGGCATGAAAACTAATTTGGAGGTAACTCATATTACAGTGTGAGAACAGTTGGGTAGACAGTTGTCAGCAGTTTGAATTCACTAAGAGAATGCAGGATGGATATACTTATGGTAAGCAGCATTACTTATTGGGTTGGGTGACGATGGTAGTATTGACATAAGTTTGCTTTATTGATACCTAATGTGCTTTAATGTGTACACAAATATAATGTAACCCTATTGTTTCCTTTCTTTGCTTAGTTAATTATATTAGCACTTTCAATACTAACTCACCTATGCAGTTATTGGTTACTTTTTATTTCTTCTTTTTCACCATTTAACCCTTGATGGGTGGTTGGCACATTGTTTTGTGGTTTGCAGCTAGGCTGGGATATCTTAACCTTGTGACCCAACAGATCCAATTTCAGAAGTTCTTAGTTTAATAACTTACATTTCTCTATTATTTAACTAATTCAGTCTTGGACAGTTCTTAGTTTGATCACTTAAATTTCTCTATTATTTAACTAATTCAGTCTTGGACAGTTCTTAGTTTGATCACTTAAATTTCTCTATTATTTAACTAATTCAGTCTTGGACAGTTCTTAGTTTGATCACTTAAATTTCTCTATTATTTAACTAATTCAGTCTTGGACAGTTCTTAGTTTGATCACTTAAATTTCTCTATTATTTAACTAATTCCGTCTTGGACAGTTCTTAGTTTAATCACTTAAATTTCTCAGTTATTCAACTAGTTCAGAATATATTTATGTAATCTATAGTGCTGTTTCAGTGGTTTGAAATGAATTGTTTCCGTATTCCTTAAGTGTGCATTCAAGCTGTATGATAAACACAAGTCCTCACTCTAAGCAGTGCAGTCCATCACACAGCGTTGATTGCCCGTTGATTCAAACAGTCCCCTATATTAGTGTACAGACTGTTTTATTATGTCTGCCGCTCACCTGCTTCCGTGTGTTTTAATCGCTGCACACCTCATGTTGTACATACACCACGGCATTAGTGTCTGGGTCACTGGCGTGTCTGATCTGCCTCGAACACATAACAGTTATGTCTGCTTGTTGAGTTTGAGCACCGGACGACGGTGTTTCGTCCCATGTTGTGTGTGAATTTGTAGTTCTAGTTTTACACTTACATTCGTCACTGTTATCGGTTGTTGTTTGTGCAGTGCATTTACAACTAGTCTTCTCTGGAAGATTACAATTCATTTTATTGTACGAAAGCGTTGGAGTAACACTATTATCAAGAGAAGATATAAAACCGAACGAAAAACTATATTAATAGTGTGCCGATGCGATAAGTAGGATAAGGCAATACACTTTCGCTTCTTGTTCTCAAAATGCCGCCTCTACTCTCAAAATATGGTCACTACATTACTGGCGGTGGACGAAGAGGGAGCTTTGTTGGTATACACACAAACAAGAGAGAGAGAGAGAGAGAGAGAGAGAGAGAGCGCGATCGAGAGAGAGAGATGAAGCGAAATTGAGAAACAAGGCAAAAAGGACAGGGGAGACAAGAGTGACAGAGAGAAATAGACAAAAAGGGGGAGAGACACGGAGAGATTGTGTGAGGCAGAGTGAGAAAGAGGGAGGAAGAGATATAGGTAGACAGACAAATCAAGAAAGAGAGGAAAAAAGCTGGAAAAAAAAAAGGGGGGGGGGGGGGGTAGTTGCATTGTATCCACTCTTAATCGCGGAAACGGCACCTAAGTAGTTGACTGAACATTTATCCACGCAACTGTCAATCTGAGCCAGTCCGTCCATTGAGTGATGTTTCATAGTTAGGATGTAGTTTCCCATTCAGTTCTGTAGAGCACTTACAATGTTTACATACCGTTGGTTAGTATATTAGCTGTTCGTGTTGAAACATGCAGCCCGCATGATGCTGCACGCGGCGCCGGTGTTTTGTGCTGTTCTGCTGTGTCTGTAGGTCTTTGCGAAAGTTGTGTTTAGTAACACACAGATATATAAAAGTAAAGGACCCTTTTCCACGCCTTCCTGACGTATTGGGTGTATAGGGTTAGACCTATATTTTATGGACCAAACGGCACTTGGTGGATGATATGGTAAGCATCACGCTGGCCGCCTTTACTTCCCAGGATTGTACCTGATACTCACTTAAGGCTGGGTTGACCTGGGAGCCAAGGTCATTTTTGAAAAAAGTCTGCCCCCCCCCCCCTCACCCTCCTCAGGACCGGAACCCACGACCTTCTGATCCGCAGGCGGGCGTCTGGCCGCCACACCACGGTGATTCCCACAGAGCTATGTAGTAACACTTTACATGCGACCCTCGTCAAATAATGTCCTGTTGCACAGTGTTAACAGAACAAGTAAAACAGGAGTGCAGGAACAAGGGGTTAAGGCATTTTAAGCCTTCCGGAACATATTTTATAAGGTGGAATACCCCTGGACCCCCCCCCCCCCACACCACGTAATTTTGAAGGGGCTCTCAGCGCTTTCTCCCGCCAGTTTGCAAGGGCCCAAGTGAAGACCCCCTGGACCAACCCCCCCCCCCCCCCTGCATCCCTGAAGTAAAGATCCCTGTTCTTGCCAGAGGCGCAAAGGGTACATGATGCTAGGTCCATATTTTGTGGACCTATCGGCACTCCCTAGTCGAAGGTGGTGTGGTCCACATCGCGCCAGCTAGCTTTACTTCCCTGGACATTACCTTCTACCCATTAGGCCTGGTCGACCTGGAAAGTCAATATCTTTTTATTTTTAATAACGAATAATTACCGCCACCACGATACTGCCAATTCCCTCTGTCTTTTTTCCCCGCCTCCAAATAATACTAGGGCCCCCTGGATCGTTCGTACTACTTCCTGTCTTGCTCACAGGGGGCTGTAACAAACTTTAGGAAACCGATCTGTCTTCTTTTTCTTCTTTTTTTTTGCTGCTGCTCTTCTTCTTCTTCTTCTTCTTCTTCTTCTTCTTCTTCTTCTTCTTCTTCTTCTTCTTCTTCTTCTTCTTTTTCTTCTTCTTCTTCTTCTTCTTCTTCTTCTTCTTCTTCTTCTTCTTCTTCTTCTTCTTCTTCTTCTTCTTCTTCTTCTTCTGCTGCTGCTGCTGCTGCTGCTGCTGCTGCTTCTTTCGTTTCTTAAAAGTGTGGCTGACACGTTGTATTGTGTTTTAAAGCTAGGCGGGAATATCTGCATCTTTCGGCTTAGCATATTCGATATTGGCAAACCCCGTTTACGACATGCTTTGCGGGGAGGAGTAACCCAGCATACTCCTTCCTCAATTTGTGTGGCCAGAAACCCACAAGGGAATAAGCGTTTATAACGAAGGCCTGCATATCGCACTCCAATCGGTGTAGTTTTTCTACTGTGTCCTTTGATTTGTGTCAGATCTCGCTGCCATATCCGGGTTCTTGACCCCCTATCCTGATTCTCGGTAAACCTTCGTGTGTTGATTGCCATCAGCACGGGTACGTGCCATAAGGCACTACGAATGTTTACCCTGAACAAGGTGGCAAGTCTGCTGTCACGGAATCTGAAATTTCTTCTTCTTCTTCTTCTTCGCTTTCACCAGCTGTACACTCTGGTGGAAAGTTCTGGTTGTTCGTCCACTTCTGAACTGCAGTCCTGCTCCAGAACCTGAGTGTTGCATGTGCATCAGTTTTACAGATCTTATTCACTTGAACCAGACTGTTGGTTCCTTGCCTCTCAGGCAGATGCACTCCGACTTCAAAGGAAGCTCCCCAATTAGTCGACTCTTACGACATGCTTTTGGGTAGGCAGAGGGTCTATTCTTGTTTTCCCCACGATGGGGCCCCGGAACCCACACGGGGAAATCTGAAATTGATATACCTGAACCAGGACTAGAAGGGCAGCGCGGGGCTTCTCACTTGATTCACAAACAGGGTTAACAAGCAGTGAGGATAACATCAAGTTTCGGAGTGGGCTTGAACTGTTTCCTTCTATTTCAGCCAGGTGTTGAAAAGGAAAGTAACAGGGGCCCTATTATATGGGGGGGAGACTAATTGGGAGCTGCCTGTGAAGTCAAAGTGCATCTGCTTAAGAGGCAAGGAACTAACAGTCTATATACAGATGAATCAGATTTGTAAAACGGATGCACACGCAAAACTCAGGTTCGGGAACAGGACTGCAGTCCAGAAGTGGACGAACAACCAGAACTTTCTGCCAGAGTTTACAGCTGGTGAACGAGAAGAAGAAGAAACGCATATGTTACAGCAGATTGGTATGCAAATCAAAAAGTCAGGCGCCCTTTTCGTGCCATCGATGCCTCCGCTCTATGGTTCTGCTCGATGGGTAAAGTGCCTTTACTTCCCATGAAATTTCCTGGAAACATGGGGGCCAAATTTTTTAAGAAACCTGCGTATGTGCGGTGTTTACAATGAAAATAGTTTTGAAAAAGTAGTTGGGTCATACTTGATGTTGTAAAATGAGTAATGCGGGAATATACAATGTATTGGCTGGCACATTGCGCTGTTTTTTTTAAGGTGCAATACGGACAGAGTTAAATCAACGTATACAAGAGCACACACAAAAATAAGTCCTTTTCACCGAGTTAATAATAATAATAATAATGTAATAATGTGTTATCAGTTATTATCATTATTATTTTTGTGCAGTTAAACAAAGCTTGAATTAAGACCCAATAATTGTCTAGAACGGAAGCCTCCAAGGGTTTAAGCCTTGTTTAGCTGCGAAATAATAATAATAATAATAATAATAATGAATATTAATTTATAAATGTTAATTAATAATAATAAATGTTATTATAATTATGAATGCGCAATAAGACACAGGTTGAGTGCCCCTCCCCTAGTGTTTTTGATGTGGCGGTGCGCCTGTAACTAGTAAACCTGGGATAAAATAAGTACATTTCCCAGCAATATCCCGGTGTCGTCTGACAAGCGATGTCATTTACACGGTGTTGTGGGAGATTTGTCATGCGTGACGTAAGTCGCACGGGTTCTTTAAGTGATAAGCCTTATGTGTACAGGGGTAACTAATATCGGGGCAGACTGGCAGCACAAGGTGCTCAAAGGTTCTACACTGTATGTTGTGAATTGGTGAATTACGAAGGCATGTAGTGTGTTTTGATCACTTTTGGGATTATTATTTCATTGTTTAATGCGTCTATGCTGGTTTGATGTGTGCATTTGAATTTGTAAGTTGTTTCTGTTTATTATTTGCATGCACGCATGTGTGGAGTATATTAAAACTTATATATATTTCTTTGTTTTGTGCTTTCTTACTCTTTTCTTCTTCTTCTTCTTCTTCTTCTTCTTCTTTTTTCTTCTTATTCTTCTTCTTCTTCTTCTTCTTCTTCTTCTTCTTCTTCTTCTTCTTCTTCTTCTTCTTCTTCTTCTTCTTCTTCTTCTTCTTCTTCTTCTTTTTCCGCTGCTGCTGCTTCTTCTTTTTTTCTCCATGTTCTTTTTACCTCGGCCTCCCCCCCCCACCCCCCAGTCACCTCACAGTTATATCGCGTCCGTGCCATGTAATGAAATAGTATTACAAAGTTTTGTGTTAGGTTTTGTGGAAGTTTAAGTGCGGTTCAAATGAAAAACATTATTTTATTGGTAATTTTTGTTAGTCGCTATTTATAACAATACTGACGATTAAAGAAGAAGAAGAACTTTATTTGCCATTGAAAGGCCATCTTGGATACGGAGTATTACAAATATATCTGTCTCTAAGTTGATAAATGTCCAGTGCAAATCACTGTGTATGTGTTACAAAAATTGCCTTCCCTGATAAAGATTCCCTATACATTTAATGCCTCTGTCCCTTATTTATTTGTAACAAATAATCTGTTTCTGACCGCCAATTAACATTACAGTGTCAACGCACATAGCTTGAGTGACTTCTCAGGGGCTGTTAATTTCAGAGTATTTCCCCGTTCCTCTTTTTCTGTTTGTCCTTGGCAAATCCTCTTGCAGGCATCCCTCCGTTTGCTCACTTACATTCCTGCCCGTGAAGGGGAGAGAATTACTGTCGATTGTTTGTCCAACAGTCTGAGCCTAATAGTGGATTACCTTTTGCGGAGAGAGAGAGAGAGAGAGAGCGAGGAGAGAGAGAGAGGGGGGGGGGGGGTGTTGTTACTAACTTGCATTTGGCGAGACTGTTTCAAAGCATGATGCCTTGTAATCAGCGCCGAGTCTTTGATCCCTAGTGCAAACCGTTTTATAAATGATGTTTGTGTGAGATGTAATACCGAGGCTTAGCTTATTGTCCTCATTTGCCCCACTGGTGTTTGCCAGCTGGTCGGAAGGAGAATCGAACAACAAACACACGGCGAAGAGTGTGAAATGCTAGGCGTGTAGCTGAACTAAGCCACAATTGTAACTAGTGGTTTAAATTAATTTAAGTAACACATGAAGATTTTGAACACTAGGAGATTTTTATTGATGGCTTTCTGAACTATGTGTCGCGACACATTAGTTTATCGACCGCCGTTTGAAAGTGTATCGCGCGAACGTAAAACATTAAACAGAATAATCGGCACAGAACGTCAAACTTTGAACTCTTGTTTGCCAGTAGACAGTTTAACTGTGCTGCGAAATTGTATGTCTAAAATGTGTGCCACAACATAAACAGTTGGTAAACCTCTGCTTTGTGGCAACAACAGTATACCTATCTGTCTCGTTTTACATTGACTCAGTTTGGACATTCTCACTGATACAGCGTTTTTCAGTTATTTTAAGAAACGTTTCGCAAGTCATTGTAACAAAATAGCCAAAATATGTTTTAGCCGAGTTGCATTGAGCTGTTGAGTTAACCAGCGGTTCTTTTTCACACCATCTAGGGAACTCCGAGATTTCGTAGGGAATTCCCAGGGAGTTCCCTGAAATGTCATGTATTATAGAGGGATTAGGGTTAGTATTAGTTGGTGTTTCTTCAACACTAACTCTAAAACTCCTATACTCTAGGGGTGTCAGATGTTGGTAGTTCTCATCGTTTAACGCGTCATCATTTTCCGTGTATGTAATACTTTCAGTCTTTACGTCGCCATCATTGTGTCCTGTTTGGAAGCAGTGTTCTTACTTCATGACTTCGCCTTCACCATAAATTTCCCTGACCTGTGGGCATTGCTGCATTCAACCCTAACCATAACCCATCAGTATACATGCATGCAGACTGTCTGTCCTTTTCAGGGCGGTCCTCGGCCGCCACCTCAAGATGGTCCTTTTCATGGCGCTCCTCTGCCGCCACCTCAAGACGGTCCTTTTCAGGCCGCTCCTCTGCCGCCACATCAAGACGGTCCTTTTCAGCCGCTCCTCGGCCGCCACCTCAAGATGGTCCTTTTGAGGGCGCTCCTCTGCCGCCACCTCAAGATGGTCCATTTCAGGTCCAGCTCGAAAATATCCCCATTTGGCATGCCACTGACTGTTCTGGCGAAGTGAATCACCGGTTCAAGCCGAACTTTACAGGTCGCTGAGGGAGTTACACGAGGCAGTAAAGTTCCTACTAGAGACAGCATTGCAGATATAGATAATCTTGTTCGGGTGAACTAAAGAAGAAGAAGAGGAAACTAACCGTAACCCTAATCCCCTTAAAATAAAGGACTTCCCTGGTTAAATCTCGCTTTAACCCCTATGTGGTTACAAAGAGGAAAACAATTGAACCAGCGGCATATCACTCGGGAATTCCAATAAGCGCCCAGCCTTTGTCTTCAGCAGCTAGCACCCAACTCCAGTGGTACCACTAGAAGTTTGACAGACTGTCTTGTCTTTTACCTGAATTTTTGAGTGCCAGCCTTATGTCCTGATCACTACCCGCTACATCATTCTCTTCAGACCAATGTGGTTATGTTTGTCCATCCGCACTGTTCACTCCCTACCAAAGGACCTTAATGACGTTTAGCTTGTTATGCGCTGATTTACCACCAAGTGGTACATGACCAGCCAGCCTGTCGTGATGTTCGTTTACCAGCACAGCTGTCTGCCACTGAGAACTTATTTAAAGGACGTTTTTCACCAGGGACATCTGAAGCGATGGAACATAAGCTCAGTATTATCGACACAGTAATGCATAGTCTTTGATTACAAATTGTTTTCCCCAGAAATTGTTTCCTTCTCTTTTTTTTTTCACTGACTGTATAAACTTTGGGCATAATATTTTGTTACCACATATTGTTGTCTTTCCACAAAGCATATGTGTGCAAAATCTCAACCGGAACAGTATACAAGTCGAACGCAAAAACTGAACAGGACACACGCACGCACGCGTGCGCACGCACACACACACACACATACACCCACACATACACACACACACACACACACACACAACCTGAACTTAATAAAGGCTTATTTAAAAAAATAA
>CAJHNH020000603.1:190000-230000 GCA_905116865.2 Candidula unifasciata
GAAGAACTCGACATTTCATGTCTTTATATGTTGCCTTTACTAAGTTGATAATTTTCTGTGGGATTCCATAGTGCCCCATCAATTTCTAGAGAGATTCCCTATCAATGCTGTCACATGCTTTTTTCATAGTCTATAAATCCAATGTAAAGTGGTGAGTTCAGTTCAATAAAACAGCGTAAACAAACATCTAGTTTTCATCTGGCTTTTTTTGCGATATGTAAAAGAAACAAACATAGACACCGATTGAAAACAAACAGTCAACATGCTTACAGTTAGTTCATGGAATAACGGGAACTTTTCAAACCACCAGATTGCATGCGTTTCGTAGGCATTTCATTCTCAGTTTGTCATCTCTAGCATTAGCCTCCTCAACATTAGATGAACAGTTTTTCGTTCTATGCGGGATAGGCTATCAACATAAGCAGCACAGATCGCTGCACATGTAAATTGATTTCCAGACAATCTCCATGCATGTGTCAGTTACTTTACATTCTATTTTTAGGGGTGCACAGAATATTAGCAAAACAAGGTCAAACAAATTCGCCGCATTAAGAAAACATCAGCAACTGTTTATTATGAAATAATAAGGACGTTGGAAACCTGAGACCACATACAAAAAAAAAAAAATTCGCCTTGATCCGTACAGTTTTTCCCCCCTCCGAGATATTTGTTAAAGTGTGATGACACTACTGTTAAAACTGTTTCTTCAAACAGACTATGAACTGAGACATTTGAAGCCAAAATATTATTTAACTACTGCCAGGTTTGATAAAGTTTTTTTCAAGCACGTGAATATTACGAATGACAAGGTCACCTTTCCTCCAGTTTTGCGGGCACCTATATGCCCTAGCTACTACAAGGTGAACCAGAAATAAGCCGCCATACTTTTTTCACCCTGGCTGGTTGAATACAATCTCTTGTAAACTTTTCTTCTTCCAAGTCTTCTTATCTTAGACTATTCATATGTGTACAGGTAATTGGTGGGGCACATTCTTTGGACTCACTATCGTGGCACGCTGAGATTGGCTGTGCGTCAGATTAAAATGGACATCGTGGCATTTAGCTACAGCATGAGTGTTCCCTGTACCTTTTGTTCCCTCTTCCTCCTTCTGATTTACCTTCTCTTCATTCTCATTTCGTTCCCCCGTTTTCTCCTCATTCTCCTCCCCAACTTTCTCTTCCTCCTGGTCTCCTTCTCTTCCTGTTCATTATCATCATCATCATCATCTTCTTTTTTCTTCTACTGCTGCTGCTGCTACTACTACTACTGCTACTACTACTACTACTACTATTACTGCTGCTGCTGCTGCTAGTAGTAGTAGTAGTAGTAGCAGCAGCAACAGCAGCAGCATTAGTAGTAGTAGTAGTTTTTATCCTCCTTCTCTTTCTTCTTTCCTCGTCTTCTTTTCTTCTTTACAACTTTCAAATCCCAGTAGAGCACAGAAGAAAAGAAAGAGGGAAAAGAGGAAGAAGAAATTGAGACTAGAATATGTCGAGCTTATTTGAATGTACTGCCGTGTAGGGTTAATATTCTAGTGCAGTATTATTTGTTTTACTCCCCCCCCCTCCCCCCCCTGTTTTCCCCCCAACCTTTTTCCCCCACACCGGAAGCACTCCCATTGCCAACAGATCAATTATACAAAAACAAAAGGCACCACCAGTATAGAAAATAACCATATGATTCAAGTCTCCGTAATTGGCTAATAATATACCCAAACAGTGTAATCGAAATGTTACAATGTGGTAAACATTGATGGCAATTCCTTTCAATGAGTTGAGGTATCTTTCCATTATCCACAGGCGTGGTTCTTGATAGCGTGTTTGAGTCGAATCGTTACTTTAAATCGGTTTGTTTCCTCCAGATATATTACTTACACCTACTAGTCAACCTGCCAATCAACCACGAACCAACCAACCAGCCAGCAAACAACCTAACCAAATCTTTAACCAGCCGACCAAGCAGCAAGCTTACCGATCGACCAGCTAGTCAGCTAACTCAGCGGTTCTCAACTGGGTGCCGTGGCACCCATAGTGCCACGAGCGTATGCCAGGGGTGCCTCGGCAATAATCAAGAATTTGTCAAAATCTGCTTGAGATCAACCAAGACAGCAATTTAAAACAAATGCAAAGAAGGAAGCCAAGAAGAGTTCTAGATGCAGGTGTACTCAGAAAACAATGCTATTGGCAAGGCTGTAGTGCATTCTCAACGCACGCTTACATTAAAAAACAGATACAGGAACAACTTTCAAGTGATTTAAGTTTACAATTTACTAAACTTCGCATAAACATGAAGAAAAAAATGAAAAATTTATCCAAATAGTTTCATTCATCGCATTAAAGGCAACTGAACAATAAATTTGCACTGTCCCCCCCCCCCCCCCCCCATCGCTTTTTTTTTTTCTTTTCTTTTCCTAAGTATTCAAACCGCTTTAAGGGTAGGTGGGCCGAAAAAAAAAAAAAAACATAATTTGCTTGACAAGGGTGCCGATGTAAAAAAAAAAGGTTTGAGAACCACTGAGCTAACTAACTAATCAGCCAACCAGACAGCCAACCAATCCATGACCCTTTTCCAGGAAGTGATGTTGTGTAAAACCCGATTGAAGGCTGAACATTGTCCTGGTATTTTGTCACAAAGATAAAGCTTCATTACTTGCTGTTAATCACATTAAGTCACAAGTGTGTTGTGATTCTTCACAGGCGTTACCAGTATAGTTTGTGTGTAATAGAGCTGTATTTTTGTGTGTGCACGCATGCAGTTGTGCAATGGCGGACATGGTCACTCTTATGTGCACTAAAATACAACACGGGCGCGAAAAGTCCACAGTGCTGAGTGAATGAACATAATCACGCAGTGCCGATTCACTGTATGATGATCCCGCCGTCTCAACTGGACATAGCAGCAGTGGGCATCGACTGAAGCCCAGGGCGCTGCTGTTTTGCCGACTGGCTCGTTATATTGAACTGTGCTGGTATCTGGATTCATTTTTTTTCTGTCTTGTGTGGTAGTTATTTCCGTTTTCGTTTTGAAAAGGTAAAAGTGAATAATTTGACCGGATTATTTGACTCATTCATTATGGATTACGTTGTATAGATACGTCGACTATTTTATTGCGTACCTTTTAGGACAGTAATGTGAATCATTTGATGGATTTGTGAAGATATTTACTATGGATTATTATTGTTTTGTTTACCGAATAAAGCGATGTGCGCCGTATAATCGGGTTTATATTTGGAAAACGTTCTTTTTATTATATAATCCTGAAGTTCTATACAACCACCTCCCCACCCCCTCCCCACTCCCCACCCCAAACACCAATTAGGTATTTCTTGATTTTGCGTTGACTTTGGTTGTTTAGGAGCTATTTTATCTTGATATTGCCTCCCCCCCCCCCCCCCCCCATAGTTTATGTTGTATTTAGTACTTCATTGATCAAGACTTTCGTCGAAATGTTCGGTTGTATTTATGCTCGTCTTTTCCACCCCCTAACTCCCTTTGTGTTATCTCAGCACATATTATTTTGTATTTAGCATTTATTGGAAGTGTGAACAACGTTTTTAATCTCATCTGGATTCCTTTGCACCTTGCGCTGTATAGATGACATGGAAACTATTTAGGGATGTTTTCTTCGAACTTCGAGTGCATCATCTGCCTTAGATGCGAACGACCAACAGTCTGCATACGAATAAGCCAGATCTTTAAAATGGATGTGCACGCCGCAAAACTCGCTCTAGAAAAAGATTTCAGCCCAGAATTGGACGATCAAGCAGAATTTTCCGCCAGAGTTTACGACCGGCGAATGTGCAGACAAAGAAAGTATCTCAGCTGTTAGACTAGATTCTGTTGTCCTATAGTATCACCAATTTAACTCTTTCTGACCCACACAGGGCATATTTAGAAGGAAAACTGCTAGGGTTAGAAATAGTAACAGAAGTTTCTGACTAGAACTAAAAGTAGTTTCTGAGAACTAAGACAGCCCACTGCTGTGTATCAGATGTCTACTGTATGTCTTGGATCGACTACCCGGATGATAATGAATGTAGGTTAATGACAGGCGTAGTCTTTATTTTTTTTATTATTCACTGGTTTGGTTTTTCAAGGGCTCTTAGTTATCAACAGCCGGTAGCTTTCTTACGTGCAGAACTTTATCCCTATTGTAGTCTTTTCAAACTTCTCTTTATCATAAGCTAGATGACCTGCCTCCGTTTCTTTGATGTGTAAATATCTATCTTATCTTGAAACCATCTACGTTCTAGTCTTCCCCTTCTCAATTTTTTTTGCAGACCACATAACAAGTTGGCAGTCGTTAAACTTACTCACGTTGACGTGTAGGTTACTTCGCAACGCTCTAAAGAGCTTGTCCCCTCTAAGCTGTTACCTAAAGATTTACAATACCAGATGGTGTAGGATGTCGATGTTTTTTCTTCTCTTGGGCCATAATTAGGGCTGTACCGAATAGTGATTTTCACTTTTCGGCCGAATACGAATAGCGGGACCAACTATTCGACCGAGTACGAATAGTGTATCATCATCATCAGGTGCCTTGCCGACTGGCGTCGGCGAATATGCCTCGCTACAATCTGCGATCTCCTGCGGCGTGTATTAGTTCGTGTGCTGACACACCTCCATGCCAAGCCACAAGACTGTCAATTATCTTCTCTCGTTGTCTTCCCCTATGCCTCCTTCCACAGATCTTTCCAGTGGTCACAACATGTTCCATTTTCCCTCTTCTGATAACATGGCCGAAAAATAATTACTGTCTCCTTCTGATGTCTGTGATTAGTTGTCTTCGGGCTCCCGCAACTTTCAAAACCTCTTGGTTGCTTTTTTTTTTTTTAAGCTGTCCAGTGTATTTTAAGAATTCTTCTTTAAAACCACATCTCTGAGGCCTCAAGAAATTGTTTGGCCTGCCTACCGATTGTCCAGGACTCACAACGCATTGCCTTTAAATATAAGTGCTTACTTGACGAGGCTAACAGTGACTATTGTACAGACCACATTTTACACTTTAAAATTTCAGCCAAAATGTAATCACAACCTTACTTATTCGCTGCACCTTCACGAATACAGACGGAGGATCAGTCACACCTCTGAGATAAATACAAAGACAATTTTTAGCACGCTGCGGTTGGCATTTTCTGCGGTATGATACACTTAATTTAAGTGTGAAACAAGGAAAACAACTCTTTTTGACTGTGGCGAGCAAAAACAATTTAAATTGTAACTTTTAAGTATCTTCTTGCCCTCTTT
This sequence comes from Candidula unifasciata, assembly GCA_905116865.2. Taxonomy (NCBI): domain Eukaryota; kingdom Metazoa; phylum Mollusca; class Gastropoda; order Stylommatophora; family Geomitridae; genus Candidula; species Candidula unifasciata. Next base: position 195,249 of record CAJHNH020000603.1, read on the forward strand.
AATAATGTCACAATTTATAGCCGACTTTTCTTGATTTTCGCCTCGGTACCCCTGGCATACACACCCAGTTTGAGAACCTCTGCTGTAATGCCTCGGTCGAGTCAGCAGACAAAGACTTTACAAGCTTCTGTACCAAGCATTCGGGTCGCAGTTTCCCCCGCTACGACACACTTAGACAACAGCAACTATTGTGTTAATGAGAGAGTTATTTCAGTCCATCGCAGTGTATGCAAAACGGGTGTAAGGTAACCACTATTCGTATTCGGCCTGACCGCAAGTATTCGGCCGTATACCGAATTATTAGGTCCACTATTCGGCCCCGAAGCGAATACGAAGCGAATATTCGGTACAGCCCTAGCCATAATATCTAAGAACTTGACCCATTACATACAGTGCCATTTCAACTGTAAAAAGGAAGTACTAACGTTGACATGTTTTGGTGATATCGGATAGAAAATTCATTTGATAGTATATGCTGCATTTCTTCGCATCTTTAGTTATTCATTGTATGAATTTGACATGAGTCATTTCATCTGATGCCACGCCATATCTAATTAAGGAAAACAGAAACACACGAATGCATTCAGATATATTTTTATAAACACATTCGTATATATTTTTAAACACATTCGTATATAGTACATACCTACACCCCCCCCCCTCCCCCTCCCATACACTCCCATATTGAAAAAATAAAACATGTAAACATAGGGTGAATGCACTTTACCGTGGTGTATTTTGCTTCCTATATAAACGTTAAGTGTAACAGACTGTGCAGATACGTTCTACAGACTCCATTCAGATGCAGTAGTCAGTCCTGAACGAAGAGTAAAAATTAAGCTTGAAGATCAGACTCCGTGCACCAGTCGGTTATGAAACCGGTTTAACCAGAACCCAAGCCCGGCCGTCGCCAGGGAAACAGCAAACAAAGGGAAGCTATCAGCGATGGTACCACAGAATTGGTAGTAACAAAGTACTGAGCGAAATGGCAGTGACACAGGACAGTCACCAGGTAATAATTTATAGAGCGTGATAACGGCTGACAGGAGAACATTCCTCGTATTTGGAACAAAATTAATATGGACGAGGGAATCATATTTGAACGTGTGTTATTGATGGCATAGATAATTCCGACTTATAGCAGGTTCGATTCAGTTGGGTTGACATCAGGCCGCGTTGCGTTGATATCGACAACGATATCTTCTTCTTCTTCGCGTTTATCGTCTGTAAACTCCGGTGGAAAGTTCTGATTGTTCGTCCACTTCAGGACTGCAGCCCTAATCCAGCACCTGAATGTTGCGTGTACATCCGTTTGATAGATCTAATTTGTATGCAGACTGTTGGTTCCTTGCCTCTCAGGCAGATGCACTGCGACTTCGAAGGAAGCTCCTAATTAGTCCACTCTTACGACATGCTTTTTGGGTTTGCAGTGGGTCTAGTATTGTTTTTTCATATAATAGGGCACTGGAACCCACACGGGGAGACAAAGATATGAGCACCGAGCTTGTTTGTTAGTAAACAACAACAAAATGACATACCCGGTTCTTCTCCTCCTTTTACCACCACTCGTTATAATTCCTCCACCATCCACTACGTCCGTGCAATTGAAATTTAATTTATGCTATTTCTTACTGCAGTTTCTATATAGTTCAGTGTTTCCTAAACTTGTCTTAGTCGCAGCGCCTTTTTTCAATTAAATTTTTCCATGGCGCCCTAACATACGTAAAAGAATGACTATTCGTAAGTAAGAGTTAAAAAAAAAAAACAACTCGTGAATTTCGAATATTTCGCGGTGCCCCTGTGAAGAGGTTGCGGCTCCCCGGGGCGACGCGGCGCACAGTTTGGGAATCACTTACATAGTTCTTTCCGCTTTCCTCAGTTGACTGAGCATTTTGTAAACTTTGATCAGTATTTTGCGGTTTATTGTGTCCTTTAGGCATGCATTATGTAAGCTCTTTTGATGTTTAAAAGCCGGTTCCCGTAAATGATCAACAATCTATACTCGCGGGATCTATTTTCACTAGAAAAAAATCATTGAGTATACTTTTAAAATGGTTTAAAGGTGTTTGTTAACGAGTTGACTTGTTCACAATAATTAAACCTGAAAAAGATTATTGCTATAAAAAAAGATATTCAGCGTTTACAAACGGTATGGGAGATGTCGCTACGCGTGTCTCAGATGTAAGGACTTGCATAAGATTAATCGCATACATCGCTCTCATATACTACCAGTTCCCCGTGTAGGTTCCAGGGTCTTATTATAGGGAAAACAATAATAGACCCACTGCCTACCTAGAAGCATGTCCTAAGAGTCGACTAATTTTGAGCTTCCTACGAAGTCGGAGTGCATCTGGCTAAGAGGCAAGGAACCAACAGACTGCATACAAACTAGTCAGATCTGTCAAACGGATGTACACTCAGCACCTAGGTTCTGGAACAGGACTGCAGTCCAGAAGTGGATAAACAACGAGAACTTTTCGCCGAAGTTTTCAGCTGGTGAACGCGAAGAAGAAGAAGTATATACTACCAGTGCCATACATGGTCACTCAACATATCAGAAAAGACATTTGGTGACGACGGAAAATGTCTGAGAATATCTACGGGAGTGACAAGAAACGTTCAAATCACGAATACAATCATAGGAGAACAAGTCCACAAAGAACCAGTACTAAATTACACACACGGACAGCAAGTAAAATGGTTCACCTGCTTAGAGAGAGAGAGAGAGAGAGAGAGAGAGAGAGAGAGAGAGAGGGGGGGGGGGGAGAGAGAGAGAGAATATGCCTAGTAACACCATACCATACAAAGGCATGCACTAAAAGAAGAAGGATATATAACGCGGGGTGGAGCAAGCATCGGATGAAAGATAACATCAAGGAAACTTTACAACATGACGATGTGTCTGTGGCCGAGGCAGCGAGGACAACGAGAAGCGGAACCTTATATCTTTCTCCGTTGGTAAAATAGGAAGTGAAGATGAAGAAGACGACGAGGAAGAAGTTAAGGCACGATAGGTAATTTGCAGTACCGTCGGACATACACATATACAGGAGATCATGCTACATGCTAACAGCGTGTCAAACATAATAACTTAGACACATAAGAAAGATTATGTTGGCCATGTCAGGTAGCCACACATTAATATTCATTGACGAGTGACATAAGAAATGCGTGCTGTCAGTGTCCTTCGGTGCCACAGATTACCAAGATTATTATCTCCCTCTCCCCCGCTTCAAGACCCTTGCAGAAACTCTTCATTAGAACGCTTTTGTTTGCAAGCTGGTAGTATATCCCACGTATCCACAGTTACAAGCATTGATCGCAGATTAACGCGGCAGGTAAGATTACGCGTCTACCGCCGAATCAGCACCAGCTGAAGCCGCGACCAGCACTGGCAGCAGGTTCTGGGGCGCCAGAACTGGGGGGGGGGGGAAATCAGGCACATTGAACCCCTTCCACCTGTGTGTGTGTGTGTGTGTGTGTGGGGGGGGGGAGCAGTGGGACTGAGCTCCAGTAATTTGTAAGGAGCCTTAGCGACACCCCCACCCCTTTTTCCGAATTTGCAACGGGCTAATGGTTTTAAAAAAAAACAACAACTATGTGTTGACGTTACAGACGGTATCTTTTTAGGTATTAGTTCAAACATTTCGCATTATGTCAAGTACGTTATTGATGTTTTGGTCATTTTGCACATAATAATGTTTATTTTTACCAGGGTAAATCAATAAGTTAGTCACATATGATTGTGTTTAAAAAACCAATTAAAAAAAAACTTTAGACGATTACAACTTAAAAACCGTTAATTTGTACATATGCACTGTCCCTTTATTTTTCAACACAATTTCCACTAACATTCATGCACTTGTCCAATCGTCTTATCAGTCCTCCCAAACCTGCTGCCTAGAACTGAGTGCTCTATTTTCTAACCACATTTTCACTTCTTGTTCAAGTTCTGCGTCATTCTTGAAATGTCTCCAGCCAAGGTGGGTTCATGTGAGCTCCCTATTGCAGCTGTTACAAAGTCAACCGCCGTTACTTGCCTGTCACCTCTAATCATCTCCTCCTTAACCCGATCCGACTTTATCAACTAGAGCTAATAAACATTTGTCAGCATAAACAGGAAACATTTCCGTATGAATTTCCTTTGCAGGCAGCCCCCCTACCCCAGTCGCCATTTATTTCTATGTTGCGCATGCAACACCTAACGAACAGAGACATAAAGTTGGATGTTGCTGTCACCTAATGACACCTTTGGAAACCACCAGTTATATTTCCCTGCCATCCAGTAACCATTTGTGACTTACTTATTGACCTCCCCTTGTATTTCTGAGCTTAAGCCTGTTGAGCTCCCTCTCCCCACGCGTCTCTTGAAAATTATAAGAATCCTGATGTCGCCCCCCCCCTTCCTTATTTCTTTGTCGTGGCGCCCTTTAGTAGCTTTGTGACACACGCCCTTATTTATCCTAAGACTTTTTTTTGTGTGTGGTGGCTTTTGATCAAGTTTTTTTTTTTCGAGTCTCAAAGTGGTAATGTCGTAATGTTGGCGTGTGGATTTACACGCTGTGAATGGGATTATACATGTGCTAGTAAGCGTGACTTTCCAGTTCAAAATAATTTATGTGTCGCATGGTGTCAGTTTTATTTGTAATAAAAAAAAAAAAAAATTAAATGGCAGGCGTGGGAGGGGAGGATTCACAAATCTTGCACTGCAGAATTGTAATGTTATTATGTTGGTTGGTTTCTGGACGGCCGAGTTTTCACTGGTGCATTGGTGTTCAGGTAACTGAAGCCATGAACAAACTTTTTAGTCCAAAAAGTGACAGTTGTGACATAGCTGATACTGTCTTTGGCAGTGGTCACATATTCTAGGCCACGACGTATGAGGCTGGGTGCTCACTTTCCTTTTACGTCGCCTTTGCTTCTCACATGGAAAAACAAACAAACATATGGTACCCATTGTAATGAGTCTGTATAGACTTGACAGCTGTGGTTGTGGAAAAAGAATTCCTGGCACCTTGAGATAGACGCCGGATTGCAGACAAAGAAAGTAGGATGTATCCCTTATAAGGATGTATCACTTATAAGGATGTATCCCTTATAAGGATGTATCCAGATAATCAATCAGTCATCATTAACAAGATAATGATTCAACATAAAACACCGGGAACAGTGGCTAGACGTTCGCCTGCCCGCCCGATGGTATTGAGTTCGAATCCCTGCGACGCGGATTTGATTTAACATATAATGGTCATATTTCAATGTTCGACCCAGCTCAAAATGGGTGCGAGGTAATGTCATGGGAAGTAAAGGCGACCGGCGTGATGTTTAACCACATCATCTACAAATTTCCATTATTGGGTTCTTTATAATTTACCACGCGACTCCATGCCTTAGAGATTAGCGAATGCGGTTAACAATTTCGGGATCCTAAAGTACTGGGGTTCATTTGCTGCGGTGGATGAGTAAACAAAGAGCTGTTATCGTTGTTTTCGGACAACTGTACACGAGTCGCGACGTGGAAGAGACGGACCTCACAATGTCTATTCCTCAAACCAACAGTGATACACTGTAGCCAGGCTTCATTATAGCTAAAAACTGCCATTACAGCGTGTATTTAACACTTCTGCATTAAAACCAGGATTGGTTGGGTGGGGGGGGGGGGGTGGGGGCGTTGAACCTGAACATTTAGGGCCACATCGCTAGTACAGGCGCCACGGACTGTGTGTAGGCTATAGATTTTGGTTTCTGTCCCCGAGAGGAATAAAGAAAAAAAAAAAAAGAATCGACAGCCTTACCGAGGATTCACACTAGGGTCTTCTGCATTAGAGCCCAACCTGTTTAACCATAACCGTTCGGCCAGCCGTTCCGCATAGAGACGACACAGACAATAAAAAAAAAAAAACACTTCACCACTTGAAGTGTGGGTCAGTTGCATGGTGTTCAGCATCCCGTAGCCCACTAAAGCAGTTGGACAACGTGCGGAACCAAGCGCATTAAGCAGCGGTTCTCAGCCTGTGGGTCGCGACCCCTTGGGGGGTCCAACGACCCCTTTGGGGGGTCGAACGACCCTTAGCAAAGTCACCTAAGGTCATCGAAAAACACATATTCTCTGAAGTTATAAAGTAGCAACGAACATATGTTTATGGTTAGGGGGCACCACCACATGAGGAACTGTATTAAAGGGTCGGGCATTAGGAAGGTTAAGAACCACTGGTTTAGAGTCATCACAGAGATGATGGCATCAACCCCCTCACTGGTAACTTGAGAAAACTTGGAAAACACAGGCACTGAGAGAGCGCAGAGGTACAAAGTTGCAAACAGAAGAGCAGAAAAGTACCTCAGTATGCCAGATCACCCCATGGAGAATAGATTTCAGAACCTAGCAATATGACTCTTGAAAAGAGACAGATTTATACACCAAGCAAAAAGAATATGCAGAAAAACTACTCACCTTCCTGAAACTGGTTGTCCATTTAAGAGTGTTCCAGAAAAATGGAGAGAAACATGCAAACTAGCAGTACAAATACAGGCAAATGTTAAAGAAATATCTGACAAGGAATAGCAAGATAGTATACAACACACAGTGGTGACTCTCGGATATATTGATGAAGAATACCAACAAGAACAATGGGTCCGAGTCTATACATCGTTACCTAATAAAACAAATTTGTGGTGGCCCACAGGGAATTTTCCTCGACCCACGGGTTGAAGAACACTGTTCCTAATAACAGTTAAGGATAAAACCCACCAATTGTTATATGTACGATTAGGTCACGGAACACAAGTTGACATGGGTTAAAACAACAGCTAGTTCTGCAGGCGTGGTTATATGTTCGTATTCCCGGTTTTTACCAGGCGCGCCAGAACAGGAAACGGTGCGAAGGGGGCACTGTAACATCCCCCCCCCCCAACCGCTATACGTAAATTCCAAGGTGGACATATGGATGTCCTTAGCGACCCCCTCCTCGTCCGCCGCCATACATGTGGTCTAAGGAGGGAAAATGGGGGATCTTAGGCCCCTCTCTACCGCCATACATCTAAGAAAAACGGAGGCTTGCTCAAGCAGCCTAATCCTAGTTTAAAAGTATAATAATAATACTGTGCTGGATGGTTATTATTCTTCTTCTTCTTAATGTTAACACCTGTAAACTCTGGCATACAATTTTGGTTGTTCGTATCATTCGAGACGTTTGTCACGTTCTAGAACGCTTTTGCGCGCATATCCCTTTTACAGATCTGGCTAATTTTGTATGCAGCCTGTTAATTCCTCGCATCTCAGACAGATTCACTCCGACCGCGAAGGAAACAACCCTAATTACTCGCGTTTTACTACATGCCATTAAGAGGGGGAGTGTGCCCCATTCTTTTCCCTCAAAACCGGGGCTCCGGAACCAAAACGGGAAAGTGGTCAGTAAATATTATAACACATTTAATGTTATTACATTTATAAATCAGTTCTTTTAAAGAAAATGTCTGTACACAGTTAAAGCGGGTGTGTGTAACCTCCTTACACATTTATTGGGGGCGGGAGCTCAAGTGGCGTAATGTCTCAGGTTCCGTCGCCCCTGTTGTGGTGACTAGTTATTCTCTTTACCCTGACTTGTTTTTCTTTAATCCCGTCGAGTTGTTAGCAGAGGGAATGAAAATCCTGAGCCTGGTCAGTAATATAATATACTCCGTTGAAAATGACATTGTTAGGATTAGTATCTGTTTTAATAACTGTTGTAGTATTGCGATCCCCAGTTGAGAATACGACCCCAGTCGAGAATACCCGTGCTGAGAATAGTGCAGGATTTGAATCGTTAAACATTATTAAAAAAATTTTTTTTTTAAATAATTCAAATTCAGTGCAGTATGTGAGATAAACTAAAGCAAGAAATTGTGCGTTGTTGAGACATCTGTGAAATGCACTGCGAAAGCGTTAAAACTCCGCTAAGATCAGTCTGTGATATAACATACCGAAGCTGTACTAGACACGTTGATTGCATTCTGTGATATAAACTATGAAGATTTATGAACCACATTGAGATTGTTCATTGACATTAACTGTGAAGCTGCTTAAGCCCTGTTATGAGTCTTGTTAATTATAAGCTGATGAAGAGTTAAGATTTCTTGAGGTTGGTCTGCTGTATAAAGTAGTGAACCTATATGAACTCCATGGAAAGCATTTTGTCATATAAAAGTTAACATCGGGTAAAATAGTCTGTGGTATAAAGTAGCGAAGCTTTACGAACTCCATAGAAAGCATTCAATGATATAAAAGTTAACAGCTGTTGAAATAGCCTGTGATATAAAGTAGTGAATCTGTGAAACCTTGTTGAAAAAAAATATGTGATATGAATTGTGAAGCTACTGAACCCTGTAAGAAGCATTCTGTGATATAAAAGTTGGTCTGTTAAGATAATCTGTGATATAAAGTAGCGGAGTATATGAGCCCCGTTGAAATTATTCTGCTATACCAATTGTGATGCTCCATGAACCCTGTTGACAACATACTGTGATATAAACTGTGAATCCAAATGAGCCCTGTCCAAAGTAACCCGCGATATAACGTAATGAAACAGTCTGAACTCTGTTTGATATATATAAAGCATTTATACTGTATGCCTGAATAGTATGGCATATAGAGCGTTCCAGCGATGACAAACCTTGGGGACAGTATCATCTCATTCAGCCTCTGTTGATAGTAGCCTTTGCCAGATGTTCTGTTGAAGTACTACAAACTCCACTGTATTCAGTTCACCTTTGAGATGCGTTAAAATGCCAGTAATGAATGTTGTGATATACATGTTACAAAAGTAATATTATCAATTTATTACCAACGGAGGCAACAAGGTGTGGTGATGTGTTGGTTGAGTAAGCAACGCAGGATGAGAACCAGGAAGTAAAGCGGGTCATATCATGGCCAGACCACATCAGGATGGGACTAAAACGTTAAAAGAAATAACAGGTAAGAGGTGTGCTTTCTAGATATGGCTACTGGCATATAGGCAGTGTTGATTTGTATTTTCTGGCTAGCGGCGGCATATATGCAGCTTGCAGGTATGTCCCAGAGTTGCGTTGATAGTGGCTTTTAGGAAACGATATCTTTGAGTTTTTGTGTGAGTAATGTGTGTGTTTGTGTGTGCTGTTTTGTGTATGTCATCATCGCCATCGTCTGGATAATTGTCCAGCTGTGTGACATTTGTATATTCCGTAGCCATCAAGGCAAAAGGGGGGGGGATGTGGGAACGTGTGTGAGTGGGGGGGGGGGGGGGGGGGGCGGGGAACAGCAGAAACAAATTGTGTCTGTGGATGTATGTGTGTGTGTGTGGGGAAAAGAGAGCGGAGGCCGAAATGTAATTTTCTGCATCGGTTATAGTCTGACCTTGCTACGCCACTGGTTATACTGGACCAGTGGTCTGCAACCTTTTTCTTGTCTCCTCCTCCCCCCCCCCTTTCCAACCCTTCTTTTTTGCGTATATGACAAGACCTTCACGCCCCCTTGAGTATATGACAAGACCTTTACGCCCCCTTGAGTATATGACAAGACCTTCACGCCCCCTTGAGTATATGCCAAGACCTTCACGCCCCCTTGAGTATATGACAAGACCTTTACGCCCCCTTGAGTATATGACAAAACCTCCACGCCCCCGTGAGTATATGACAAGACCTCCACGCCCCCTTGAGTATATGGCAAGACCTTCACGCCCCCTTGAGTATATGGCAAGACCTTCACACCCCCTTGAGTATATGGCAAGACCTCCACACCCCCTTGAGTATATGACAAGACCTTCACACCCCCTTGAGTATATGACAAGACCTTCACGTCCCCTTGAGTATATGACAAAGATCTTCACGTCCCTTGAGTATATGACAATACCTTCACACCCCCTTGAGTATATGACAAGACCTTCACGTCCCCTTGAGTATATGGCAAGACCTTCACACCCCCTTGAGTATATGACAAGATCTTCACGTCCCTTAAGTATATGACAAGATCTTCACACCCCCTTGAGTATATGACAAGACCTTCACACCCCCTTGAGTATATGACAAGACCTTCACACCCCCTTGAGTATATGACAAGACCTCACACGTCCCCTTGAGTATATGACATGACCTCCACGCCCCCTTGAGTATATGACAAGACCTCCACGTCCCCTTGAGTATATGACAAGGCCTCCACACTCCCTTGAGTATATGACAAGACCTCCACACCCCCTTGAGTATATGACAAGACCTCCACGCCCCCTTGAGTATATGGCAAGACCTCCACGTCCCCTTGAGTATATGGCAAGACCTCCACACTCCCTTGAGTATATGACAAGACCTTCACACCCCCTTGAGTATATGACAAGACCTCCACACTCCCTTGAGTATATGACAAGACCTCCACACCCCCTTGAGTATATGACAAGACCTCCACGCCCCCTTGAGCATATGACAAGACCTCCACGTCCCCTTGAGGATATGACAAGACCTTCACGTCCCCTTGAGTATATGACAAGACCTTCACACCCCCTTGAGTATATGACAATACCATCACACCCCCTTGAGTATATGATAAGACCTTCACGTCCCCATTGAGTATATGACAAGACCTTCACACCCCCTTTAGTATATGACAAGACCTCCACACACCCCTTAGAGTATATGACAAGACCTCCACACACCCTTAGAGTATATGACAAGTCCTCCACACTCCCTTGAGTATATGACAAGACCTCCACACCCCCTTGAGTATATGACAAGACCTCCACGCCCCCTTGAGTATATGACAAGACCTTCACTCCCTTTGAGTATATGACAAAACCTCCACACTCCCTTAGAGTATATGACAAGACCTCCACACACCCTTGGAGTATATGACAAAACCTCCACACTCCCTTGACAAACACTCCCTTCACACACCCTTAGAGTATATGACAAGACCTCCACACTCCCTTAGAGTATATGACAAGACCTCCACACTCCCTTAGAGTATATGACAAGACCTCCACACTCCCTTAGAGTATATGACAAGACCTCCACACACCCTTAGAGTATATGACAAAACCTCCACACTCCCTTAGAGTATATGACAAGACCTCCACACACCCTTAGAGTATATGACAAGACCTCCACACACCCTTAGAGTATATGACAAGACCTCCACACACCCTTAGAGTATATGACAATACCTCCACACTCCCTTAGAGTATATGACAAGACCTCCACACACCCTTAGAGTATATGACAAGACCTCCACACACCCTTAGAGTATATGACAAGACCTCCACACTCCCTTAGAGTATATGACAAGACCTCCACACTCCCTTAGAGTATATGACAAGACCTCCACACTCCCTTAGAGTATATGACAAGACCTCCACACACCCTTAGAGTATATGACAAGACCTCCACACACCCTTAGAGTATATGACAAGAACCTCCACACACCCTTAGAGTATATGACAAGACCTCCACACTCCCTTAGAGTATATGACAAAACCTCCACACACCCTTAGAGTATATGACAAGACCTCCACACACCCTTAGAGTATATGACAAGACCTCCACACACCCTTAGAGTATATGACAAGACCTCCACACACCCTTAGAGTATATGACAAGACCTCCACACACCCTTAGAGTATATGACAAGGCCTCCACACTCCCTTAGAGTATATGACAAGACCTCCACACTCCCTTGAGTATATGACAAAACCTTCACACCCCCTTGAGTATATGACAAGACCTCCACGCCCCCTTGAGCATATGACAAGACCTCCACGTCCCCTTGAGGATATGACAAGACCTCCACGTCCCCTTGAGTATATGACAACCTCCACACCCCCTTAGAGTATATGACAAGACCTCCACACCCCTTAGAGTATATGACAAGACCTCCACGTCCCCTTAGAGTATATGACACTACCTCCACACACCCTTAGAGTATATGACAAGACCTCCACACTCCCTTAGAGTATATGACAAGACCCTCCACACCCCCTTGAGTATATGACAAGACCTCCACACCCCCTTGAGTATATGACAAGACCTCCACACTCCCCTTCACACACCCCTTAGAGTATATGACAAGACCTCCACACCCCCTTAGAGTATATGACAGGACCATCCACACACCCTTAGAGTATATGATAAGACCTTCACGTCCCCATTGAGTATATGACAGGACCTTCACACCCCCTTGAGTATATGACAAGACCTTCACGCCCCCTTTAGTATATGACAAGACCTTCACGCCCCTTTGAGTATATGACAATACGTTCACGTCCCCTTGAGTATATGACAAGATCTTCACACCCCCTTGAGTATATGACAGGACCTTCACACCCCCTTGAGTATATGACAAGACCTTCACGCCCCTTTGAGTATATGACAAGACCTTCACGCCCCCTTGAGTATATGACAAGACCTTCACACCCCCTTGAGTATATGACAAGATCTTCACACCCCCTTGAGTATATGACAAGATCTTCACACCCCCTTGAGTATATGACAAGACCTTCACACCCCTTGAGTATATGACAAGACCTTCACGCCCCTTGAGTATATGACAAGACCTTCACGCCCCCTTGAGTATATGACAAGACCTTCACGCCCCCTTGAGTATATGACAAGATCTTCACACCCCCTTGAGTATATGACAAGACCTTCACACCCCCTTGAGTATATGACAAGACCTTCACACCCCCTTGAGTATATGACAAGACCTTCACACCCCCTTGAGTATATGACAAGACCTCCACGCCCCTTGAATATATGACAAGATCCCTACGCCTCTCCGCCCACCCCTAACATAACAAAATGTTATTTGAAACGTATGGCAATACGTTTTGATCAGAATGTATAAATACGTGTTATCATATGAAATAGATTTTTAACGGTAGATGTGAAGACTGCGCATGAAAACAAAAATATCCTTGTCGTTTTCTTTAATAAAGTTTTCAAAAGTATTTTATTTCTAATTAAATTTAAAAAAAATAACTTATTTTTACAAATACAAATGCACTAAATTTCAAAATTGCTTCACGACCCCCACCCCCCTTTCTTTTCCTTGAAACCTCTTCGCAACCCCCCCTCTCCCCCTTTCCAGGTTCGAGATCACTGTACTAGCCTAAGAACTAAGCAAACTGGCGCGCCATGACAACCTGTATAGGATCTACTGTTGTTTGTTGACTTGGCAGTAATCAAGTTAATGTGGCCAGATACACAACACCGTCACGTAGACAAACGGGTGTGTTATGCCTAATGGGCACTGTAGCTATGTGTGTGGTTTTTACCCTTAGGGCTGATTGGATTGGATTCTGTTTAGTATCAAATTGTTTGGATGCACTTTAATGGAGTTTCCACACAGACATTTTACTTTAAAATTATTCCATTTTTTATTATATCTTGGCTGCAGAGCTTTGGAAAATTAACTAGATAGCCTAACATTATTTACCACTGCAGTTGCAACTAATTCTGATAAAACAGACCGTTACCATATCCCTAAAAATTATTTATGCAAACACTGTCAACTTTTCATTAAAGGGAAAGGAAAGATCTTTCAGATAAATGGAAAATAGAGCTCTAATTAAAATGAAAAGCGGAGAGTTCGCGTCAATGGAAATTGGAGCTCTCAGGTAATTGAACATTTTAGGTCTCAAGTAGGATGCAGTATCAGCAGTATAAGATGTGCAGATGATACGGTGATCATTGCAGACAATGAAGAAGATCTGCAGCTTTTAGTGGATGCAATAATAGTTCACAGTGAGGATCTTGGAATTCAGCTGTAAGAAAACATAAATTATGGTCATCACCATATGCAAAACGTAAAAATTATGAAACAAGTAATTAGATACAACAATCTTGGAGCAGTAGTAACATCTGATACAGGATGCCTCGCAGAAATTATAACAAGAATTGCTAGGGAAAAAAATTGCCTTTAGAGAGATGCAAAAAAAAAAAAAAAAGATTCTCACCAACAAGAAGATGTAAATTTGCAGTGAGAAAAACAACGTTGAAGTGCTTGTAGAATCTGTTGTTATATACATATGACACATAGTCAGTAAGTAAATGAGGCGAAAAAAACATTAACTGGCGGCAGAGATGTGGTTTCTGAGATGAATGCACAGAATTTCATGGAAGGATAGAAAAGCGAACGAAGCAGTCCTCATCGAGACGATGAAAACCGTAAACTTATTAAAACAATTAGTCGTGGACAGTCAGTGTTTTTGGGACATGTCTTAAGAAGGAATGGACTCAAGGACTTGGAAACAACTGTCAAGATTGATGGAAAGAGAGCAGGAGGAAGGCAAAGAGATAAATATCTGCATGATCTGGCCAGATGGATGGGGCTAGACAAAAAACACTGAGTTGATCCGTGATTCTGGTGATCGTGTGAGATGGCGAAACATGACTGCCTATGCTTACCGGCACGGCACATGAGGATGATGATGAGATTAAAAGGAAACTTAAATAGATTCAGTGGGTGGGGCAAGTAGAAAGTCAAACTATAGAGCCTCACGCCCCTTTGAAAATAAATACAATGTTGATAAAGGGTGTACTTACTGTTCATGCTCCAGTAGTTGTTCAGTGTGATGATCTTTTTGAAATGGACACTTGCAGGCATGCCTTACTTCACGCAATGACGTGTAGCAAAAGATTTTGGAGTACGGTGGATGAAGTTGAAGGCGGAGGTCAGGAGGTGGTAAGATCAAGAAAGTATGAAACAGATTAAGAAAGTCTCAAACAGGTCAATAAAGTCTGAAACAGATTAAGAAAGTCTTAAACAGGTCAATAAAGTCTGAAACCGATTAAGAAAGTCTTAAACAAGTCAATAAAGTCTGAAACCGATTAAGAAAGTCTCAAACAGGTCAAGAAAGTCTGAAACAGATTAAGAAAGTCTCAAACAGGTCAAGAAAGTCTTAAACAGATTAAGAAAGTCTCAAACAGGTCAATAAAGTCTGAAACAGATTAAGAAAGTCTCAAACAGGTCAAGAAAGTCTGAAACAGATTAAGAAAGTCTTAAACAGGTCAAGAAAGTCTGAAACAGATTAAGAAAGTCTTAAACCGGTCAAGAAAGTCAGAAACAGATTAAGAAAGTCTGAAACAGGTCAGTAAAGTCTGAAACAGATTAAGAAAGTCTCAAACAGGTCAATAAAGTCTGAAACAGATTAAGAAAGTCTCAAACAGGTCAATAAAGTCTGAAACAGATTAAGAAAGTCTCAAACAGGTCAAGAAAGTCTGAAACAGATTAAGTTCCGGGACTGCAATTGTTGCTGCTTTGAATAAATTAGTAGACATACCTTAGCTTAGCTGATTAAACTGACACACTTCTAATTGTAAAGACTTTCTCCTGCCAATGGTTAGGTTAGTTGCGTATCCTTTACAGGACGTTGCAGAACCAACCCCAACAGCCCCTGGCTGTTGTTTGGTTTTTCTAGGCAAATTTACGTCCAGTAGTTTGCCATTGCCCCTGGACGGTCGGCTTGCTTGATACCACTGTCGAAACCAACGCAAGGCGCATGGTCCGCAGCTAGGATCGAACTCGGCATCCCGGCATTACGAAGCGTTCGCATCGACATAGCCACAGAGACGACTCCTGTCAATGACAGAAACACATTTAATAGGTACTTTGAATAATAGCCCTCGTAGTTATAGAAGCGGGGGGGGGGGGGGGGGGGGGGGGGGGGGGGGGGAGTTTTATTGTTAGGCAATATCAAGTTTTTAAAAGCTGTCATTGTTCAGAGGATGGGGACAAGATGTTGGTGTTGGATAGAACATTGAGAAAATTAGCACTAGGGAATCATTTTCATGTAATCCGCAGCGGCAGTCTTCAGCTAGCAGGTCATCTTTACTCTGCAGGTTTTTTTTTTTTTACTGAACGTCGCTAGCATGCTTGAAAATTGTCTTGTTCTCTAGCCAGTTATCCAGCCCTGTGTGCTTTCATAGCAAATGCATCCTGCTCATTTCACGCCTTAACACCCCTATAAAATTTGGATTTCCCAGAAATTCTCGGATTTCCCGAGATGGGGGAAATAAAATAAAAAATAATGAACCTTATTTATTGCTATTAACTAGCCAATTATCCAGCCCCGTTTTCTTTCATAGCAAATGCATCTTGTTCATTTCACTCCATTACACCCCTCTAATATAGAGCTTTCCCAGAAATTATCGCATTTCCCGAGATGGGGTAAATAAAATATAAAAAACAATAAAGAACCTTATATATTGCTATTTAGGCACCCCGCGCTTTTATTAGTCGTGGAATAAAATTATAGACGAAAACTAGTTAAACTAATGAGTCTAAGTATACAAATAATCAATATTGTAATAAAAAATGTCATTGTGAAAATTGTGTGTTCAATAAACCGTACGATAACTGAACATTGATAAGTGTATTCAGCTTAATTGAAAACTGCTCTCTCTAGTTTTTTTTTTTTTTAAAAATAATTAATAAGGTGTTTTTTTTTTTTTAAATAATTTAAAAAAAAAAAGATTTTTAGTAGCTGTACCCGGCCACGTGTTGCTGTGGCCCACAATGGTGAAATGGAGAGGGAAAAAATCGCTCTCATCTAACAGTGTCTGTCATACTCCCCCCCCCCCCCCCTTCTTTCCCCTTAACGCAGTCATATCTCCCTCTCAGAAAGATTGAAAAATAATCCATGGCGAAATTATTAAAATAGAAATAGTTAGGAAATAAGAACTTTAAAATAATATTTTAAGCTCTCTCAGCTAACTGTGTTTAGCATCCGCCCCCATTTCCACCAATCACATTCCCTCTCCGTAGGATTGAAAAATCATCACCTGGCGAAATTATTAAAATAGAAATAGTTAAGAAATGACAACATTAAAATAATAATCTAGGCTTTCTCAACTAACGGTGTCTGGCATAACCCCCCCCCCCTCCCTCCCTTTTCCCGCTCCCCCAATCATATCTCCCTCTCTGAAAGATTGAAAGATCATCATCTGGCGAAGTCATATCTCCCTCTCCGAAGGACTGAAAAATCATCCATGGCGAAATTATTAAAATAGAAATAGTTAAGACGAGAACTTTGAAATAATATTTTAAGCTCTCTCAGCTAAATGAGTCTGGCATACCCCCCCCTCTCTCTCTCTCTCTCTCTCTCTCTCTCTCTCTCTCTCTCTCTCTCTCTCTCTCTCTCTCTCTCTCTCTTTATCATATCTCCCTCTCCAAAGGATTGAAAAATCATCACCTGGCGAAATTATTAAAATAGAAATACTTCTTCTTCTTCTTCGCGGTCACCAGCTGTAAACTCTGGCGGAAAGTTCTGGTTGTTCATCCACTTCTGGACTGCAGTCCGGTTCCAAAACTTGAGTGTTGCGTGTGCATCCGTTTTACAGATGACTCATTTGTGTGACTGCTGGTTCCTTGCCTCTCAGGCAGATGCACTCCGACTTTGAAGGAAGCTCCCAATTAGTCGACTCTTACGACATGCTTTTGGGTAGGCAGTGGTTCTATTCTTGTTTTCCCTATAATAGGGCCCCGGAATCCACACAGGGAATAGAAATACTTAAGATAGGAGAACTTTAAAATAATATTTTTAGCTCTCTCAGCTAACTGTGTCTGGCATAAAATACCCCCCCCCCCCCCTTCCTTTTCCCCAATCATATCATCTTCTCCGAAGGATGGGAAAGTCACCGTGTAACGAAATATTGGGTTCTTAATTTATAACGTACCCCAAACACGAAATCCCCGTGGGAAATCCACAGCTGACCTGACAGTGCATTATTTCAAGGGGTGGAAGTGTGCTGTTGTGTGGTGTTTGTTTTGAGTGTTCATCTAGTGTCTTCTAATGCTTACCCTAACCTTAACCCTAAACTTGGCTGTAGAGAAATCGCAAGAAACTACAACCTGAACACCCTAGAATTTATTGGGAATGTCTCCCGTGACGTTGTCGTGACGTCAGGGGTAAGTTATAAATTAAGTACCAAATATTGTAACTAAATTGAGCTTGGCATCCGTGTCCACCCAGACTTAAATAACTTGTACAGAGAAGTAAATGTAGCCAGTGTAACAGCTACCACATCACCCATCCAGTACCAGTACTACTGCAACCACTACCACCACCACCATTACAACAACAACAACACAAACTGTCACTACAGTCTGTGTAGGTCGGTGTAGAAAAGAGGAGTTAGCGCCGCCTGCTGTCGCCACGGACTATTTAGTTTAATTTTCCCCCCGACATAGGTAAAAAACTTCATCACGTAACCAGTGATGGAACCCACAGCAAAAAGTACACTATACTCACGAATAGCGGAGAAAAATACCCCGCACCCGTCATCTCTCCCTCTCCGAGGGAACGATTTTTAACTGACCTTGGATCCGTGTCCACCCAAACTAAACTGGACTGTAAGCCGTCTTAGTTAACAGTTTCTGTCATCGCCGAATAGTTTTTGATCTAGAAGCGTCGCGGGGAGGCTAATTAGTACTTTACTGAAATTGGATGTCTGCGCAGATATCGCAGCCTAGCTGTAAACCACAAAACAACGTGGCAACCACCCTTTTAAGGAAAAAAGAACAATTATCACCCAGCGGGGAATCGAACACCGGTCACCCGCGTGAAGGATGACATACTTACAACTATACTACCGACGACTGAAGAGTCTAGGTCAGATATCGCAGCCTATCTGTGAACCACAACATAACGTGCCAACGGCCCTCTCGAGGGCGAACGACGATTACCCGTGAC
The DNA here is from genome assembly GCA_905116865.2 of Candidula unifasciata. NCBI lineage: Eukaryota > Metazoa > Mollusca > Gastropoda > Stylommatophora > Geomitridae > Candidula > Candidula unifasciata. The sequence continues at coordinate 213,935 of CAJHNH020000603.1, forward strand.
ATGACCATTAAGCATCACGTCGCCGCTGTCGCAGGCTAGCTGTAAACCCCAAAACCGAAAAAGGCGTAGATATCGCAGCCTAGCCGTAAACCACAACACAACGTGCCAGCCGCCCAGTTAAAGGCTAAAAAAATTATATCACCTAGCTAGGAATCGAACGCGGGTCACCCGCATGATAGGCAAACAGCTACCAACTACTCTACCAAACACTCAAGCAGATAGTTGAAATAAAATTATATAATAATGCAAAGTTCAATAAGAGCTCAGCGGTCAAATATGGCAAGTTAACTAAAAACAAATCCGGGCCGGCAACGAAACAAATAATGATTTGACCGTTGCTGGAGCTACGTCGTTTGTGGCTTGTGCGATTTTCTGACAAAAATCACGCTTGGAGTCAAAGGCAACGTTGTGTGTAAATTTGAAAGCAATCGGTTCAGTAATTTCCGAGTTTTTAGGTAAGAACATAGGACAATTAACATTTTTGTTAATATAGATTGTCTATTTTTTAATCCAAATTTCACGTTATCAGTTATACCCGAAGCTTTATTAGAAGACAGTTTTCAAATATTCAACTAACGAACGAAATTCAAATTGGAACCCACTGTTCTGGCAGGCAGACAAAACAACAAATTGTACATAGAGCAAAAATATTGAGTCATTTCTTTATTTAATGAAGTTGTTCTTTCTAAGCAAACTAAATAATATGTGGTAATTACAGGATGAAAGCTGTGGCGATACAGCTAGGCCTGTAAGTATAGAGGAATCAGCCGTCAGGGTGTGAAGTGTTCAGTTTTCACAAATTCTGAGTCACAGCATTTTACAGTGGGTGTAGCTGTAGCCAGCTCTTTTTCTCACCACGTTTTGTTTTTTAAATATAAAGACTTTAAAAAAAGCAACAATAGTTGTAATGGGTGAATAAAGAACAGGCTTTGATTGCTCAGAAATTGCAGCTGCCTAACGAGCCGGCATTCTAGGATAATACAGATCCATGAATTAGGCCCTCCTCCTCCTCCTCCTTCCCCCTTCTTTCTTCTTCTTCTTTCCTTCTTTCCCTTTTTCCTCCTTCCTCCTCCTCCTCTCTTCTTCTTTTCTTCTTCTTCTTCTTCTTCTTCTTCTTCTTCTTCTTCTTCTTCTTCTTCTTCTTCTTCTTCTTCTTCTTCTTCTTCTTCTTCTTCTTCTTCGTCTACTTTTATTGTTTGCTTGAAATATATGATCTATATCTGTAATGTCAAGGCGTCTGTGGCTCAGGCGTTGCGAACGTTCTTCGAAATGCCGGGGTGCCGTGTTCGATCCCAGCTGCTGGCTTTGCGTTGTTGTCGACAGTGGTATCGAGAAGCCGACCGTCCAGAGCAATGACAAATTATTGGACGTAAATTCGCCTAAAAACCCACAACTGAGCAAAAAAAATGCTTGGGTTGGTTCTGCAACGTCCTGTAAAGGATACGAAACTATCTGTGTATCTGTAATGCTATCTAGTATGAACTTTCCTGTCTGTTGTAATTCACTCGGCGACCGGTAAAATTTGGTTTGCACCGGCTTCACTCTTGGCCATAAGTTTTGCCTGGATATGTTGTATTTGGGACCGTCTTGGAGGATGTAATCTGTTGTCTCATGTGCAAATCCACATGTACACGCCGCTGATTCGCCGATTTTTAATTTTTGTATACATGTGGCTGCGAAGTCGATTGTGTCCTGTTCTAAGGCGTAGAATAATAACTTGCTCTGGTCTGTCCATAATATGGTAATCGTCCTATGCTTGTTTTGGTCGCTTTCTGATTGATTTGATTATTCTTTTCTTTTGTTGATAAGAGGCAGCTACGCCAAGTTGTTCTTCATTTGCATATTCCTTAGCTAGTTTTTACGTTAATGGTAGACAGCTAAGTATGGGAATTTGTGTGTGTGTGTGTGTGTGTGTGAGAGAGAGAGAGAGAGAGAGAGAGAGAGAGAGAGAGAGAGAGAGAGAGAGAGAGAGAGAGAGAGAGAGAGAGAGAGAGAGAGAGAGTGAACAATTCGAGACGCATCTTAGTGTAGGGAGTCGGCAGTCCGAAACCCAAGTTCAAGGTGTCTCCTTCGTGCCAAAGAACTACATGGCTGTTGGGTGAACAGTCGTTAACGAAGGCAGTCAGTTCGTTGTTGGGGCGAGGCTTGCTGGTGGATGTAATGTCCTAAATCCCTTCCCCAGCTAATAGTGAGGGTACTGCTGGGGTGACCGTTTATTAACCCTCACATAATGCTTCAGGTCTAAATGGACACAAGGCACTGCCACTGTTTTGAGCCGGGGCAAACATTTTTGCTTCTGCCAGACTGTGGCCGTTGCTTTTTTGCTCCATTTGTAGACTGGAAGTATATAGTTTCGTTGCCCAGCCTCTGAGTTGAGTGCATGGCGTGACACTGTGAGCTGCGGATTTCATTTGGAATGTTTTTCGACTGACCAACGTGGTGGTGTGATTTGTAGATACAGAAAATGGTGCAATGCCGGTTGTCGCAATATTGGTGGGGTCATTTTTTGATTAAAATTGATCGCGTGTGCAACTGCTGATCTTTTAGTGACTTCTGCTGCCATCACTGATGAACTGCATTTCTAACGTTGGACTGTTTCTGTTAGCACTTCGGATGGCTACCATATGCTTTTAATGCGAGTGTATGCTAGATTTGCTGAGAGAGCAGTTTGTCAGTCTTTCCACAAGGGACTGTGATAAACATTCTGTGTGTTTTCCGTTGGCACAGGAGCGGAGCAAGGATGGGGTGACCCGTTTGCTATGAAGCTGAAATTAAAACTACCAGATTACCAGAATTCGAGACGCGAAAACTCCAGCAACCACTTGGTTGCGTCCTGTGCGCACTCTTATTCCCTTATGACTGACTTCCTTCCTGATTTTGTCTCTCCTGGTTACTCTTGCAGACTTTCTTAGAAATCGCATTTCCTTGGTTACCAATTTGCCTTTCTGATGTGTTACGAGTGACCAAGTCTGGCACTAACGCACAGTGCTAGTATGAGTATACTGTTTACGAGATGAATTATGCTTGGTTAATATAAATTTCCCGTAACTTGTAGAGCTATTTCCGTTATATCAGAAGAAGTATGTTCAGCCATAGTTGTTGGTTGAGGTGTGTGGTATATTTTTGCTTTTGATGACAATTTCTAGGGGTGTCCAGTTGGTTGTGGGAGCCGTCGTGGTGTAGCGGATCCGAAGGTCGTGGGTTCAGGTCCCGAAGGAACCCGACAACGTTTGTCAAAAAATGACCGTGGCTCACAGGTCGACCAAGCCTTAAATAGGTACCAGGTAGTCTCATATGAAGTAAAGACGGCCGGTATGATGTTGACCACATCACCCACGAGTGGTTATTGTCTATAAAATATAGGTCAACTCCTGAATGCCTCATGCGCACGAAGGCGTAGAAAATGGCCTTTGACTTTATTAGGTGGCCCATGCGTTGATAAGTAAGTACTCTTGTACACATTATATTTTGTTTTTACCAGACTTGACATCGTGCTGTTGTATGTAATTGCTCGGAGCCATCTTTTTCTTGATCTGCTCATTGCTCTATGTCGCAGTTGTAGTCTAGCCTGTGTGTTGTCGTCCACTTGTGTTATACAATACTGCATTTATGACTGTCAGGATGGTTGTATAGACAGATTTAATTTATTACGTCATTTGCGAGGCAGGGTCGTGCTGTAGGATCCGCTGTTACGTTTTTATAAAGATGGTAAATTATTTATATACATTCACAGTCTGACCTTCATTTGTCTGTAAGGTTATTTATAATTGTTGTTATGTTAGTGTGTTTCGGGTGAACGACTTTCCAAGCCATGGTTGGTTGGTTTCTTGCTATAGGATCACTTTCATTGCACATATATAAAAGCTTTAGGCTTCTTTCATAAATTTAAACACAAATTTTTCTGTACAGTGCACACATTCATTTGCACATACAGTGCACACATTCATTTGCACATACAGTGCAGTGTGCACAAATAATGTGAAGACTAGAATCACAGATTGTTGAAGTATTTTTTGTGTGGGTAAGTTTTTCATTGTTTGGAAATTTAATCTCACCAGCAGTTCTCTCTGGGCATTCTTTCTGATATAATTAATTGTAAATAATCAAGGCTGAGTTTAAAATACTGCCATAATGAATATTTGTATTGGGACGCGAAGCATTCAGATTTGTGTATGTTTGAAGTTGAGTTGTGTATGTTTGAAGTTAAGATAAGTTTGATTATTACTTCAACATAAAATTATGTGTACAAATTAATTACAGTAAAGTCTGTGCGCCTTAAAGAGCTTAATAAGTAAAACAGCTTCTGGGTAGGAGTTAAAGTTAAAGGGATAATCTTACAGAAGAATTGAGCAGAATAAGTGAAGAAAATATGCGCGCATTATTAACATATCAATTAAACTGTAGTCAGTTGGTTTGTAATGAAATAGTTAAGTCACTGCAGAATACGGTAGAATATATAGTTCCCTTTTTGGTCGCATTAACCGCCCCCCCCCCCCCCCCCCCCGATAATCCCAGTTCTGTGAAACTGGCCATTTTATGAGACTGGGTTGACCGAGAAAGGAAAGTCGAAACGTGGTATCTTACCCTAGCAGAGAAAGGTTTGCTGGCGGGCACTGCTACTGTATCATTGTATCGGGTGAAACCTTGTTATAAGTCGCTGATTAGTGATATAGTGTATAGATGCTACAGAGATGTATAGTTTTAAAACCAAGTGCTCCTCCTCCATCCCCAGCATCATCAACATCATCATCATCACATTTATCATGATCATGATCATCATTATCTTCTTCTTCTTCTTCGCTACTTCTTTTACCGCCTCGGGTTTCAAGGGAGAATCTATAAGGTTTTTCTTGCTCTTCAAAATGACATTGTTTTCAAGTTGACCCAGCTTTATACCTGCTAAAGTCGCCCGGCTCGCTTGCGTAGCTAAACCGGACTGCGCGGTGACCGGGTGACGAACTCCTTGTGGTCCCGGGGGTAGGCAGAAAAACTACATTTCTCCCAGATTTACGGTATCTATCATGGAATCAAGGCCGAAGGGTTGCGATATCCATAATACCGACCGAGTCTAAGGGTTCACAACTCATGGCTTCTGGATACTAAAAAAAATATAAAAAGCCTGCTCAAGTCCTGGGAGGTAAAGGTGGTATGTTGACCATCATCGGCTACCTTGCTTTCCTCCTCACACACCAAAATATGTGTTGGTGGCTGAGAGATATTCTTAGTGGGTTAGGCTCCCATCCCCAACCATGTAAAGATAGATGTTCTCATTCAAATATTTGTACGTTGCAAATTATTTCGAATATATGATTATGTGTATATTCTATTCAGGGCATAATAATAATAATAATAATAATAATAATAATATTAATAATAATAATAATAATAATAGTAATAATAATAATAATAATAATAATAATAATAATAATAATAATAATAATAATAATAACAACAATAACAACAACAACAAGGCTTCAGCCCCTTGGTTTTATTCTTTATCAACGCCCCTGATCAGCGGTGCTAATAAGGAAAATACGCTACCTGAAAACGCAACTGATTTACAACTGATGGATATTCGTGGGATGGCGAGTGCTAAGAAAAGGCTTTCCTTGAGTTTTAAGAAAAGGGAAGTAATGGTTGTATCAACAAAAAGATAACACCACATTGTGATATCTCATTTGAAGAAAACAGACTTAACCAAGTCAATAAATTCAAATATCTGGGATCAAATGGAAAATGTGCGACAGAGATTTTTAAAGCAGAATAGGCCAAAGGAAGTAGCATTTCAGAAAATGAAAAATATCTTATGCAATAAATCGTTGTCATTTAATGTCAGAAAGAGAGTGCTAAAATGTTACCTAGAACCTATTCTGCTGTATGGCAGCGAATCTTGCAATGTCTGTGAACAGATTAGGAAGAATTTGGAGGCAACAGAGATGTGGTTTCTGAGACAAATGTTACGAATACCTTAGACGGCCAGAGTAACTAACAACGATTTTATGAAAGAAGCTAATGAAAGTAGATCTTTATATACAAGAATAAGGAGGATACAAACAATGTTCTTTGGCTACGTCATGAGAAGAGAGGCATTGGAAAACTTTGTGACAGCTGGAAATATCAGTGAAAAGAGGGGTAGAGGGAGACCAAGAGAGACGATGATGGATGGGCTGAAACGATGGCATGGAGGGATATCATCAAGAGAGCTGTTCCAGGGATCGTGATTTGTGGAGATGCAGGAGCATTCCTACGCTAGTTGGCAGGACACAGGATGATGAACATCAACTACTACACCATCAATGTCAGATTTGAAGTTTAATGGAGAACTTCAACAGTTTACTAATATCAACTGCTAAATGAGTATGATCAATCGAGAAATTGAACTGTTTACTGACTTCAGCTTGTATTTGGTCAGGGTTGGGTTTGACCAAGAGAAATAAATATTTATTGACTTCGAGTATTTTACTGTTGAATTTTTTACTAATTTAGATCTTTCTTTCCTTGGAATGTTTAATAACTTCGACCATTTTTCATTCAAAGTATGCTTTGACAAAAGAGATTGAAACATTTATAAGACTTCGAATACTTTAGGCCAAAGCGGACCAAACCATGTCATGCAGGTTGTTGCATATTATCTGGCTGCACTGTCAAATATTAATGAAGAGAACACTTCACCCAGTTCTGCCGACTGAAGCGCGGCCGTGAACTCCAGCACTTAGATGACAATAGTTTAAGTAGTCTTCTGTTACCACACGACTAAGTTTGTGTGACACCGCCCCACTGGGGCATCTAGTTTATCTGTACACCGCCTTTTTGGTTGCCAGCTTTGTTGACTGTGGTCGCTGTATACACATGCGACAAGGCAAAGGACGGCCATCTTGTTGCCTTTAACTCCTTGGTCGTTGTGTTAACAACACCCAGTGGTTAAACAGTTTCTGATTTAACTGTTCTTAAACCAGTGTCTAGAAGAATGCAGTATTTCTAAAATAGAGCGTTTTCTAAACAACATTCTTTCCGTTAATGGTATCTTATATTGCCTGTGCCATATAACGTTGGTTGTCGTGACTGCCTCCTGTTACAATACTCCCAGTCATTTATTATATATATATATTTCCCCGGCCTGATAGCAAACAGTCTAACACCTCTGCTTGTGGTCTCCACTACCTCGCTCCTGTTCAGCTGTCGCGCGCCCACGTGGGTAAATACACTGAAATAGTGAGGGTGTGGGTTAGAACCTTAACAATGCCCACCCACGTGAGAAACTGGACTATTATCTAAGCTATGTTGATCCTAGACAGTCCTGGATAGCCAAGAAAACAGCGAGTGGCTCGTTCCATGAAATGAAAGTTGATGTACTTGTATCCACAGGAGTAGGAGAAGGGATAGATAGATATCAGGATACACCCACTGTGATATTATCTCGATACACAGTTAACCCCTGCGACTATTCTCCTCTCCTGGCATTACTTAAAAGCCCCCATCAAGTGATTTTAATATTTGTTAGCTGAAGTAAACTAATATGCACAAAGACACTTGAACCTAAGTACACAATTTACTCAACTATCATGAAACTCATCGCACATGATTTATTTGAATAAATCGAAATTAAAATGAACTTGTTTAGGCTAGTAGAGTTGGAATGATGTGAATGATGACAGTTTGTACATATACTTAACTCCTAGTAGGAGAATTCACCGTCAGGACAGTTCTCGGCTTGAGACCCTGCCTATCTTTTCCAGTTTGTCGTCCTCACTGCTTTCTGCAGGTCGTTACACTCGACGGTCGGCAAATAATGGATGCCTACTAGTCCCTGCCCAATGTGGGAACTGGAGAATGAAGAAACAAGCGCATATTTGTAGTATCTGCTCTAGATGTACACTAAGCATGTATATTATACTAACATCAAGCATGTTTATTTAAATAAAACATTTCATCTCTCCCTCATGCTCACATTCACTCCTGTCCAATTTGGAAGGGCTTATGTCTCACATTCCAACTGTTACATCTTCTGCCTTCCTCTACACGTCCTGTAATGATAGCCAAGTCTTCTACGTCAGGTGCCATCTCTCGTACAGACTCAAAATGACAATCAGTCAGCCAGAACCAGTTCTGGAATCTATGCTTGGAACAATCGACGCGCCCAGAATGCTAACAATAGTTCTGGGGCGAATCAAATAACAAATCTCGTGGATTTACTCTCCGGGATCAATCTCCGCATTAGCCTCCCGAGTGTGTTAGCTGTATGTAATACAGATTCACATTAACCACACGTGACAAGATTGCCAAAGTTATCTTCACGCTTGTGATTTCAAAAACATGATAGTTCATTAAATTTCAATGGCAACAACAACATTTAGGTTTTACAACATTGAAACACATGTACACGAAAAACATTCATGACACTATCAAATAGGATATAAAGCAATGTGACAGTGCCCTACGAGAATGAAGAAATGTCCGCCTAGGAGTATTACAAAGTGATGAAGACACACACTTGAGCAAAAAGACAGATCTCTATCATAAAATATAGATTTGAACCTAATTTCGATCTTACCTGGAAAAATGAAACCACGATGCCAAAAGTTCTGTCTCAAGCTTAGGTTAAGCCCAACAGATGGCATGTGCTGGACAGCGTCTCATTTACCAGACCTAGAGTTCAGCCCTTTATAACTTTTATCAAGCTCCTCCTACATTACGCCTAAAATCATTCTCATTCAAGGATGTCATAGCTCCTCCCCTGTGGGCAAGTTTATTCGCTGTCAGTCAGTGACTGTACAACAATTGTTTGAATTCCCACGCTAGGATCTCCTGGTCAATTCATCTGACCAGAGCAAATAAGACAAGTCACACCTCCGGCCTACTTCACCTGTCATCACAATAAAATCCGACTTTGTCAATTCTTCGGCCAACACTTTCCGCTCACTATGTCAATAGTGACCGTCGGACCTGCCTTCGAGTTAGGTAACCTCAGGGGGAGATAATGGCAATTAGCCCTTGTTATCTGTTCCTGAAGATCTGGCAGGGGGAATAACTATCTGACACCAACAAATGGTGTGCAAATCTCCAGTCAGTAAGTCTGCTTGGTCAGTCTTATCTCTGTACCTTAACACTTAACGTCTGGGAAAAAGTTTTAGTGTGTGATATCGCCAACATCCCAGGAGAATTAAATGCTTGTTTATTTCGCCTACTTAGATTAAGGATGTAACCAAATCCCTATTTGTCTGTATGCTTTCAAAATACAAAGAAATAAAAGTAGGTTGAGGAAAGACATTCTGGAGTCACCGAGCGTATTGTCACATCAGCAATTCTTTCAAGGTGTATTTTACATCCTACTCCACATAATGTGTACTACTGGCTTCTGGTGCGGATAATCTTTCAAACACTTTATTTTCATAGGGTCACAAATTGGGCACGCAGGCCCGTCTTACATCAGGCTTTTACAAACACGCGCGTTTTTAAGATCGCCTTTGTGTATACATATATAAATAAAAGTGTGTTGTTTTATATTCTTTCTTCTGTCTTTCTAGCTCCCCAAATGGAGCATAGGTTCTCAACCAACCCACATCAAGTCGCTCTATCCTTTGCTATCGCATGCAGCTCTCCTCATTTTTCTAACTTCATTCTCCAGCTCCCTTCCCCGTGTTGTGTGTGTGTGTGTGTGTGCGCGTGCGTGTGTGTGTGTGCGCGCGTGCGTGTGCGTATGTGTGGGGGGGGGCCTTCCTTTATTCCTATGCCCCCGTGGGTTACAATGCAAAGATATTCTACTTATATTGTTCTCAATTTGTGTCCTATCCAACGCCAGCGTCTTTTCTTCACCTTTTGGTCGACTGGAGCTTGCTTAATTCTCCCCCAAAGCTCTACATTATTGATTCTATCATACCATTTAATTCCATATTCTTCGCAGGCACCAGTTAATGTTTGTAGTTTGTTAGTAATTGCCTTAGTTGTTCTCCATGCCCCCCCCCCCCCATGCAAAAGTACTGATGTCATGTTTAAAACAACTATTATGCATCTATTTAAGAAAGAAGAAAAAAAATGCATAAAAGTACATCCCTGGCGGGATTCGAACCCGCGACCTCTGGATTAGAAGTCTAGCGCGCTATCCACTGCGCTACAGGGACTTACAACTAGTACGGTCTCTTAAGTTTTAATTCCTTTTAGAAAAACCCTCATTGCATTGTCTGTGACGGCTGTTTATTTTGCCGGCGAGCCGACTTCGGCCCACAGAGGCAGAACAAATGGCCTGCAGATCATTTACTGTTGTACTGTATAAATGATCTTTCTTCCTAGGGCTGTGTCCAGTAACGGTTCCCGTGCTCAACATTTTGGCCCTTGATTAAACTTAATGGCATAGTCTTAATCTGTAAGGTCAGTTTTGTGCAGTTGAATTGGGCCATACTAACACTTTATACAGACAGTCTTATTGAAGAATAAGCTAGGGCATTCGGAAAAGAAGGGGGGGGGGGGCGCGGCGTGCTGTGGAAAGGGTACAGGTTAAAGTCCAGAGGATCGACTTTATTGCCCCGGGTTTTATCCCACGTGGTTCGGTCTCTTTTCGCAGAACAGCTAGCCGCCTGTCGAGAGCGCCACGCACAGCAGGGACTCCTTGGCTTCGGCGACGATCCCCAGGGATCTCCGTACAAGTTGCATTTAACTGAAGGGTGCAGCCGTGGAACGAACCCACGACCTTGAGAGCGCGAGGCAAACAGCTAGACCACTCCCATGCGGTGGGAAAGTGTACGAAAGTGTAAAGTCTTTATGGCCTCCACCGGCTGTAAACTTCGGCAGAAAGTGCTGGTTGTTCGTCCACGTCTGGACTTGAGTCTTTTTTCAGAAATTAAATGTTGCGTGTGCTGTTTTAGAGATCTGGCTTATTTGTATGTAGACTCTTGATTCCTCGCCGCTTAGACGAATGTGTTCCGAATTCGGAGGAAAACTCCCCTAATTGGTCTCCTTTTGCGACACCCTTGTTAAGGAGGTAGTAGATCTGTTCTGGTTTCCTCAGAATGGGGCCCCGGAACCCACACGGCAAAGGAGGGAGGGGGTGGTGGTTTGTAAAGTGATGAATAACAGCGCTGAAAATACGCTTAGCTGACTTTGGCGTGGTGCCAACTGTATGGGAGGTTAATATAGGTACATGACGCGGACGCAAAGTATAGCGCTAACAGTTGTTAACCAATAAATTGTCAGAGTTACAGGGCCAGAGAAATGGCATGTAGGATATATACAAACATGTGGAAAACTGTGAGCCCCAAAGCGTTATGGAGGTCCGCAGTTTAAGATAATTATCGGAAAGATTATTAGAAACGAGGGGAGGTCGCTCAAAACAATCAGTTATTTGACACAAGTATTAGAGAATATCGATGTTCCTTATTATTGAGATTTCAGGACCATTGTTACCATCGGACGTTGAGGGCCCCCACCCCCAAACGTTGCCCCACCCCCAAACGTCGCCCCACCCCCAAACGTCGCCCCACCCCCAAACTTCGCCCCACCCCCAAACGTCGTCCCACCCCCAAACGTCGTCCCACCCCCAAACGTTGCCCCATCCGAAGCTCTTAACTTATCTGCAGACGAGAAAAACTAGTTGTGGAGAGATAACGTCAAGGCCAGTTAAAAAGACACTTGATTAAGTAGAATAGAGTTGTATCTTCTGTTCGAAAGCCCCTCATGTAAAGAAAGGTTTGTTTCCAAAATGTTGCATGGAGATATAGTGCCATTTCCACCGCGGTTGTGTTTAGCGGTTTTCCTGCTGCAACCAACGGTTAATCTGACGACAGTAATCGAGTACGGTTTTAAGTTATTGATAAGACTAAAAGATGTCAGGGCTGGCTGCTTTATCTTCGTAAACAAGCTGTTTGTCTGGAGATTTTAGTTTAAACTTTACACCACAAGACTTGATATTCTCGGTCGAGTGGAGAACAGCTGATAGTTATCATTGACCAGTCTTTGACTTTTGTCATTAGAGGGATAGATCGCCGTTTTTATTCTAGATAGTCTACAACTTGCAAAACGTGCTGTTGGATGCGTTGAGAAAGACGGTTGCGGTGTTGAATCAGAACTTAGCTGAGTTATTTTATTGTTTCGCCGCTTTAGACCTTCCATAATATGTCTTCTGAAATGATCATACAGCAGCCGCCACATTTGTACCGACAGGAATTTATAAAGTCTCCAGGATTCTTAACTTCAGGAGTTTCGCTGTCTCCCATAGGAATGTCTCGTGCAGACGGATTACAAAGGAATCGTAGTTTCAGTAGGCCCATCTGTTTTCATAACCTGGAGAATGTGAAACTCCCAGACTTATACGTTCAGCAGAACTTCCGGTTGTCGAATGTCGAGGTCAGTCAAGGCTTGGATGTTAATCAAAACATAACAGGGGCTGCAGATTTGCTGAAGCCTCCAGTCATGTCCACCCGTATATGTGACATTGGCTATCGTTACGTCAGTCGATCGTGCCCACACAGTCGCCGACAGAGTCCGACACGACGTCAGAACAAGAGGCAGAAACCTTTGAATGAAACAGGAAGCGGTTGCTTCGGTGTAATCACAAGCCACGCTGACAACAGCATTGCTGTTTGTAGTATTAAAGTTACTTGCGGTGATGATAACGAACAGGTTAGAACCAATTCATCTGTTGATAACAATGACTTATGTAGTCTTGAAGTTATTAACAGTAACAACGACGGTAATCAAAACGTTACTGACTCAATCAGAGAAGTCCCGGACAATAGCGCTTTTTGTTATAAGACTAGTGACTATGGCGATAATAAAACACACTGTTCAAGAAATACAGATGCGGATATCAGCGTCCCCGCTCCAAAAAACGGGAACTATGAAGATGGCAAAGATGTGAATTTCAATGATCTAGTACATGCTGATTTCACAACCAATTCAAACAGTTTACCTGCAGACAGCTGCGGCCAGAGACTCGGCGGGCGCCATGAGAGTTTTGCGTCTCTGTTCCGACAGTGCCGTTATGAAAGAGATACTAGTGTTTGTAACACCCCTCTCGAGGCGGAAGACTGTCACGCCCTGGACCCGGAGCTCCTGGTCACCAGTGTTCAAAGATGTGAGTGTTAAGCTTCGTATATACACAGCTCGTCCAGTGGTGCCGACACAAAGAAAACTGGGGGCGGGGGGGGGGGAGGGTTAGGGGTAGGAAGATGTGATCTAGGCCCTCCTTCATAAAAGGGGGGGGGGGGGGTTTCATTTGACACCTGATTAACGATGTATAATATCTAATAGGATTTGTTAAAAGTATAAGCCCGTGTCTGTGTACATTCAGTTTTATTGTATACTATATTCAATTACCCGGGATAGTGGGGGGGGGGGGGGGGGGGGTTTCTACCGTCCTTTAAATTGGTCGATCTAATTGTATTTACCATTTAAATACACCTGTAATGCTGCATATGTGGGCAGAATTGATCGAAGACTGGAGAAACAGGTTGCTGAACATATTCCACTATGGGTGGTAAAAGCGATGCAGAACACTAACACCTCGACAACAACGAATCAGGTGACTGGTCGACAAAATCCATCATCAGCAATTGCGTGCCATACTCTAAATTCAGGGCACATCGTTAACAAGAATGATGAATTTCGAATTATTTACAATTCGGCCAACCGTATATTACTCCGATATGCGGAAGCGTCAGCGATCAGCCGTTGAAACCAGAACTTTGCAGGCAGAAAGAAATGGTCGATACCTTACGGTTACCTTGGTGAAACGTGACAGTTCATGAATGTAGTATAATCTATGTTTCAGTTTCTATGATTCAGCTATTTGCTTAATTTTAATCAGTTGTTACTGTAGTATGCACCTGACGAGATACAGCGAAAGATGCCAGGCAGTAAATTGTGCAGTCTATTATTTGTGTCTTCTTTGTTCAAATTCACAACGGGGAAACACTGCTTTGATATATATATATATATATATATATATATATATATATATATATATATATATATATATATATATATATATATATATATATATATATATATATATATATGAGTTTAGTCCTGTTACTTTTCCACTTGTCCTTCTCAGTTCTAGCTCTGCGACTCACAGTTGTCGTTCCCAGCTGCACGTATGTTATTTCACAGTTGTCTTCGGTTAACATTACAATACTTTCACACTTTTTTTCTAAGCTGTTTTCAGTAAGTTTCACAATTGATCTATCGATAATTCATATTTCGTTGACTTTCAGGATTATATTTTCCTGCCCAGTTTATGTTACTTCCAGACCCCCCCCCCACCCCTCCCCCGCCCCTTTCCTGGTCCCCTAGATACTGTTGCCCGTCCATCACGAGTGATGAAGACTACTTTTATCCAGAGTAGCAATGATCAATGATTATGAGTACGAAGGAGGCTGATTAGTTCAATATGAGCCTGGAAAGTCCCCGAGCAGTGCGGACAACAGGGTGGAAGCAGCAGTAAGTGTGGGATTAATGATAAGATTCTTTCTAGTCTGCCTCCGTTTCTCTGCCTGTGCAGCTTCCGCTGCCCGGCAGGCTGATGAGCCATGCCTGAGGACTACAGGTTCCGTCGCAATGGTCGAGTGTTCTAATATACGTGTCTTACGGATGAACCGGGTTTCTGTGATTTGCGCCTTTTGGATTCTTATCCGAATAGTCTCTCGCCGAGTGTTAATCTGCATGTAAATAAGTCAGATCGGTAAAACGGATGTGCACGCAATACTCTGGAACAATCTTAAGTCCAGAGGTGAGCTAACAACCAGAACTTTCTGCCGGAGTTTACAGCCGGCGAACATGAAGAAGAAAAATAATTACGTGTTAATGTTTCACAGTGCAGTCCTTTAAAAAAAAAATATATGATTCTTCGATTCAGGCAATGCTGTTGTCACAGTTGTCACCCCTGCTACAGTTTACGTGCCTCTGTGACGGACCTGGGGCGTGGTAGGTGTGAACGAACACGCGATCTCGGTCACCGAGGCATAGTACAGTGTTTTTGTTGTCTCCTACGGTTCACTGCTGACATCACACCGTTGAAGTTCACATCCTGCTTGCAAACCCACTACTAGTCAAGTTAACCGGTAGCTTTTCAACTCGAGCCTTTAAGTACTTGTTACCTGAAGTAAGCGGTTGTGCAGCATATCCAGGGCCTGTTTCAATCATATATCAAGGGCCTGTTTCAATCGTAAATACACTGCCTCAGATGTTTAATTAAAGGTATGGGCTCCGTTTTTTTTTTTAAATGTATCATCGAGTGATCTAGACTGGTCAAACGTCGTTAACATGAACTAGCATAAGAAGAATACGCAGTTAACGTGACTTCGCATACGAAGAACACGTCCATAACATTAAATTCACGTATAAAGCACACGCCGTTAACACGCAGTGCACGAGCTACGTAGCACCGGCGAGGATCTTGAACTATTTTGAGTAGATTTTAAACTCCAAATTTGGCCCTAGCAGCGCCGTTAGGCTACTATTTTCGATTTCCAATAACAGGCTCTCGGCTGTTGATTTGGTCAAATCGCACGAACTGCCTTAACTTCTCAGGATTTTACTGGTTACCTGTTTTAGGATTTTTCGACCTAAGTCTCATATCTTCTGTCTCCATCTAAGAAGTGTCTCCGTGGCGAAGTAATCATCCCGTTCGCCTCGCGTGGTCAGTGGTTTCGTTTCACGGACGGGCTGCCGAATGCATGTTAAAACGGATGTCCATGTGGATCCTCGCCGGATCTAAGGAGTTCTTGCTTTGTGCGACGCTCTCGGCAAGCGCTTAACCTAGATTCGCCGAGCCATAAGGGATAACCTTTTCGACTGATACTTTAACTAATCTGTTTCTCTCTCTCTCTCTCTCTCTCTCTCTCTCTCTCTCTCTCTCTCTCTCTCTCACACACACACACACACTCTCACTCACTCACTCACTCACTCACTCACTCACTCACTCACTCACTCACTCACTCACTCACTCACTCACTCACTCACTCACTCTCACTCACTCTCTCTCTCTCTCTCTCTCTCTCTCTCTCTCTCTCTCTTTCTTTCTCTTTCTCTCTCTCTCTTTCTCTCTCTCTCTCTTCTCTCTCTCCCTCGCTAT
>CAJHNH020000603.1:235000-254020 GCA_905116865.2 Candidula unifasciata
GATGTCATTCTTTCTTTATAACCTTTTAAGGTGGTGGTTTCTTCTTCTTTTTCTGCTAATTTTTTTTCGTCTTCTTCTTCTTTGTCTGTGTTAAGCCTCAATATTAATAGGTGGGAAAAAAAAAAGGGGGGGGGGGAGTAGGCACATTGTGTTATGTATGCACCTTTTGGCCCCAGCATCAGATTTCAATAAGTACCTAATTAATGCCCTTTTATTTTATGCTTGTTGAGGAGCAGTGGTGCTGTTCTGCTTACTCGCCCCCATCCCCCTCTTCCCCATTGAGGCCCTGGCACCCACAGGGTCAAGCCTGATAATTTGAGGCTAGGTGACTGGTATAGTCGCCATGAGCTTCCCAAGTAAATATTTTACCCCCACCCCCACCCCCTCTTCCCCAACACACAAACAGAGAACAAAAATACATCCATCGCTCGCATTACAGGAGATTTAAACTCGAGTCTTCAATGGGAGAACCAGTATTGTGGCTGCTCACCCAGCCACTTCTCTCCGTAACAAGTAATTGGTTAGTTGGATGTTAATTTTGCTAGACCCCACCCATAAACTGACTAGCTCACTTCTGATTTAGTTCCTTAGCCCCATGACCTTCGCACAAGGTTACGGGATTGTTCCGCAATGCCATTGATATCGCGTGTTGTATATTTAAGCACGCCAGCGCTTTTAACACTCCAAAAAAAAAAAATGGAGAAACTGGATCTAACACAACCACCTAGAGAGTGCTGCAACCTATGTCACAGGCATTCTCTTTCTCGGAATGAAAACTCAAATGCAAGACATCGCAAAAACTAAACAACAGTGTGGGACACACCCGTAACCTTCAGGAAAGTCGACCAGCCCAACAAACTTGTGAATGAAAAGTGACCTACTATATTTAGGGAGACTAATGTGGAACTAACCCAAGTAATTACCAACAGATGATGTCATGTTTTTTTTTTCTTTCAAATCTGTCCAGTTCTGTGTGCAGAGAGAGTTTCGCAGATGACCAAAACTACCAGTGACATAGAAGCGGTGACTCACTTGCTTGAAGAGGTCTGTATTGTTTTGTATGTTCACAAATTACTGGGTGTGTGGGTGGGAGCAGGATTTAAGGAAGGGAGAGGAGGTGCTAAGTGGTTAAGCCATTTGCCATGTGTTCTGAAGACTGTACACATAAATAAACAGAGGGGGAACCCTTGAAGCCGTATAAATATTATAGATATATAAATAATAAAGAAAGACGTAGAAAGATAGAAGGACACACTTGACCACATAACAATCTAAAGCTATAGTTACCCTGCCGGGAATCAAACCTGCCGGGAATCAAACCTGCCACCTCCAAACGGCATGTGTGCCTCGCTATGGAAACAAGAGTACTAAGAACGCAGCCAAGTAGCCCCCCCCCCCCCCCCCCCTCCCCCCCTACCCCCCCCGCCCGCCCCCTGTTTTTCTCATCACATGACCAAATAATGTAGATTGTCTCCTTCTGATGTGAATAATCAGTTATTTTCGTGAGTTAGTTTCTTTCAAGACAACGTTGTAACTTTTTTTTTTAATGTGTCAAGGGTATTTTCATCATTCATCTATAAAACCATATTTCCACAGCTTCCAAAAATTGAGCTTGTAAAATGATTATTTTGGCAATTGTTTTTATGTTAGTCTTCAGTCCATTTATTTTTATAGATTACTTTATTGTGCTACTCCCAGAAAGCAGCGGCAGTATAGGGGTTAATGAGCTTGATTGCTGAGACTGTGGTCTGGTCATAATGTGGTGAACATTTTGTCTGCAGCACATTTTCTACATTCTCTTACACTTTCTATGGTCTCATTGAGTTTTGTGTTGCTGGTTCTTTACTACTGCTGTAGCTTACTTCATGAGAACAGCAGGCTACAAGTCAAGAGGCAGACCAAGAAAGATATGGATGGAAGGAGTAAAAAAGACACTACAGAAATGCAATAGGAAACTTGAGCTGTGCAACTAGCAAAAGACAGGAAACATCTAACTTTTGTCAGTGATCCTCTATGACATAAGCAGTAGGACAAAAAAAGAAGAAGATTATTCTCTGCTGAGTGAGGCCAAAGATGTGGACTGGATGTAATCCTTTTTTCTTCTGCATGTGCCCTCATCCTAAGAAATAAGAGAACTCTGGTTAAAAATATGTTTGCCAGCACATATTAACACATCTGGAAGAGAGCACTGGTTAGTTCCACAAACAACCGTCTTTGTTTATGCAAGGAGGATTCAGATGAAAACCTCACAAGCATGATAGAAATTACATTAGTCAGGGCTCAATACACCACATCACAGGTGATGTGCTACGGTACTGGAGAGTTTCTGCAAGCTAGGTGCCATAGCAGCTCCTCTATAGTGCATGTCAAAAGTGGGGCTGCCATCTTTGAACTGTCATTATGACATTACCATTTTTGTCTGCATCATGATGTAATGTGCTTAACTCTCTTGGCATCCTTAACAATAACATTTACAGGTTACAAGACAGTGACCTGGTTATTGTAAGTTCTGTCACTTTTAACGTCCCCGTTTGATGCCCCCCTCATGTATACAATGTTGAGATATTTTCATCTCTAATCCCCTGCGTGGGTTTTGGGACCCCCTTTATGGGGGACAGGGGAAAAAACAAAGACTAGCAAACATTTCATAAATGCCAACTTATGAGGGGTGTTTCCTTTAAAGTTGGAATGCATCTGACTGAGAGGCCAGGGACCAACAGTCTGCATAGACTGTCTGTCTGTCTGTCTGTCTGTCTGTCTGTCTGTCTGTCTGTCTGCCTGCCTGCCTGCCTGCCTGCCTGCCTGCCTGTCTGTCTGTCTGTCTGTCTGTCTGTCTGTCTGTCTGTCTGTCTGTCTGTCTGTCTGTCTGTCTGTCTGCAGAATTGATACAAGTCCAAAAGTGGACAAACAACAGAACTTTCCGTCAGAGTTTTGTAGCAGGCGAGTGCAATGAAAGACATAGAGTTCTATCTCTTATTCTACATTTACAGAAGGAACGTGACCTTGAGTTAGCAGCCCGCATTGGACAGACTCTGTTATGTAAAAACAAAGAACTCAATGGCCGGGTAGAAGCCCTAGAGGAGCAACTGAACCAAGCCTCAGATAAAGTAAATCAACTTCGACACGACCTTACTTTGAAAGATGAGCTTCTCAGATACTACAATGAAGATTTGGAGCATGAGACCGGAGAAAATGCTATCAGGTAAGTTTTTTTGTTCTTCAAAACCTCCCTCTCCAGAGAAGTTTAGGCCATTTGCTACCCTGACCTTATTAATAGTTTGGATACCTATCTGCTATTGAAGAAATTAATAGAATATGGGATTTTGTTTTGTCAAAATATTTGTTTATATAGCCATGTAACCAGAGAGGTAAAAACTGGACACACAAGGGAGTTGAATGGTTATAGACCATAGGCAAACTAAGAAGATGATGGAGAGATCACATCCAGGCAGACCTTCAAACACTTGCTCTCCCCAACTTGAAAGAGAAGGCCAACCAGAGAGATGAGTGGAGGCGGGTGATATCTGCAGCAGAAACCTTGAAGGCTTGGAATGCTGAAAGAGAAGTCATGTAAACATTCTTCCAACACCTTCACTACAGCTGAACAGGTTTCTACAGTGTTTTCTTGATATACATACGATCTTATCACAGTGTAACACTAAGCTAGGTTAGGCCATTGAGTACATACAATCTTATCTTGGTGTAACACTGAGCTAGCTTTGGTCATGGCCATATGGGTATAGATACAATCCTCATCTTGGTGTGCACTAAGCTATGTTTGGTCATTGAGTACATACAATCTTATCTTGGTGTACCACTGAGCTAACTTTAGCCATTGGGTACATACAACCTTATCTTGAGGTTAGTTAGCTAGCTAATTAGTCAACAGATTATCCTTATTGCACATCAAACCATTCAGTCCATAAGTTTCCAGTATATCAGTCTGGTCAGTGGCTCATCTGCCCTTTGCAGTACCCATACCTGCAAGCCTATCAGCTTGCTCATTTCCTTGCACACCTGCATACTTTGGCATAAAAATGAAACTGATCTTCATAAGCCCGAACAACCTCAGTGTATGTATATGTGTGTGTGTGTGTGCACAGTGTGCGTGCGGGCATGTGCGCGCGCGTGCATGGATGTATGTGTGTATTGGGTGCCTATGTGGGTGTGTGTGTTCGCACGCGAGTGTGCCCACATATTTTACCACCCATGCTTTTGTTTTTGACTTGATATTCCTAATATGCATAATATTACATGAACACAACATGCTTTATTGATGAAATACAAATTCTGTGTGAAAGATGGGTGTTTGGAAGGGTCGAATGTAAGACAGGCCTGCGTGCCTAATTTGTAACCCTTTGAAAATAAAGTTCATCATTCATTCGTTCAGTGACACCAACCCTGTCTTCAGTGACATCAACCCAGCCAATCTCTGTCTTCAAGAACATACCCATTGAGTCACTGAAAAAGAATGCGTGGTTAAAAATCTGTCTCCAGCCATGTTATTTCTTTAGTCACTGCCATGACCTCCACAGTAAGACTACTTGTGGTCAAGCTGAAGGCACCAGAGTCTCACTCCATAATTCTAACTCCAACCAGAGCTGGTGAACTACAGATCCATTTGCATAAATGACAGCATTCCCCTCTATAGAGAATTTTTTGAAAATCAAGGCCTGAATTTCTGCCTTCTGTCTTGGTGTGTACCTGGCTACATTTGGCTGTTGAGCTCATACAGTCTTATCTTGGTGTACATTAAGCTGCCTTATCCAAGTGCATATAACCTTGTTTGAATGTACACGAAGTTACTTTTGGCCATTGACAGTCTTGTTCTAAAGACAGTTGAACTTCTTGCATGTCCCAAAGCCCAGAATAGGTCTGTACAAGGCAAGTTGAGATTTGTCTTCTGTTTGCCAATAAAATTCTTATCAACACTGCCACATTCATTATAAACAGTCTATATTCATCCAACCTTCTTCATGTATGTCTTCTTTATACCTGCTATCAGTATTAGCATTTCTTTTAATTATTAATGGGAGGGGGCTGCATGGTCTTGAGGCATGGTGTCCGCCTCATGTGCCAGAGGTTCCAGGTTCAATCTCCGGTAAGGGCTAGGATTTTTTCATGTAGACTTGGACTTTTAGTAATTCCCCCTGGTCTCTGGGTAGTGAGATCTGACACCCATGTGCATTGTTGCGCACATAAAAAATCCCTTGGCAGTTGGAATTTGACAAAAATAGCCTAACGGCCCTGCCCGAGCAACATTTTAGAGTTAAAAATCTACCCAAAGTATTTCAGGATCCTCACCGGTGCTACAGAGCCTATGCACTGTGCTGAGCTTGTTCGGACTCAGACTTGAGTTAGAAGAAAAATTGAGCACTGATGGGTTACTACCTGTGTGTCCTTATTATTAATGGGTGTGGCACATGCAGGCACATATTTTTTTTTTACTTACTCTATCTGTAGTTGACTTTTTAGTTAAGCAGGTCTGGCCGACAGGTTTTGTTGTCTGGCTCAGAAGTTCATAGTTCGATCCCAGCATGTGCTGAGCATTTTTACAAGACCATTGGTTAATTACACATCTTTTTGATTTCCTGCATAGTGAGATGGAATACCTGTCGTCCTCGATAAGGATGGAAAACAGGAGGTGCTCTGTTTATTTGTTGTGTGTCAAAAAGTAGGCTATAAAGCCACTGTCTTGACACAATTTTTAAGGCAAAAAACTCTACCCATACATAGTTAGAGGCCTTAGAAACTAGAATGGATCACTGACAGTTATGGTATATGTATGCAGAATGAGAGAGAATCAGAGACCACGGTAGTCAGGGGTGGGAGGGGCAACCCCCCCCCCCCCCCCCCCCCCCCAGGAAACTAGACTTCCAAGGTTCACTAGTAAGAAAAACATCAAAAAGTCCCTGACAGTCAGAGGATTGAAATGGAACATCTCTCCCCCCTCCCCCCCCCCCCCCCCCCCCACCCAAGGAAAACTACTGATAAAGAAGTCTGCCGATTTCTCTGGCAAACCTGGCAACTCTGAGGTAGACTAAGTAAGTAAGTACTGTGGTTTGAGTCTGCCCAAGAGAACTAAATCTTATACAAGTCATGCTATAAATGGGTAAACTGATCTTTCCCTTATCATTGAAACTTTTCCTTCATTTCTTTTTTTTTTTCTCTCTGTTTAATTAATCTCATTTAGCATCATCTGCTGCTGTAATTTATTGTTGGGTCTTATCACTGCTTCTATTTTTTATCCGTTAATGAAACTTTGACCTTCAGCTGTCCCAGTCCAAGACTTTCTTGTGGCATATTATTTGTTCTATAATCATTTTAACATCTTCACAAGTGATGATAGTTGGTTACCAGTGCGTGGTTATATGTATGTACCTCTAGGCGGGGGAGGGGGGGGGGGGATTACCGCAGCATTTATGGTTTATAACTGTGTGCAATAAGGCTGGTTCACATCTCCCGACTTTACCTTTACCTTTTATGTATGTACTCTCTTTCACTAAATGCTCTAAGTTGAGCTCTGTCTGCTGGCTAAGGAATTTTAATTTTTTTGTGTTTTTTAACCGTGCAGCTTCTCTTAGACAGTACAGTGAACAATCTCACTGAGCTTAAAATACCACCCAGCGGGTGCAGTGAAACAATATAATAACATCCATCATTGGCACTTCTCCGGATGTGTACAGTGCACTAGACACACAATGCACTTGTAAATATGCACTGTTTTTCTGAAATAAATGTTTCCTCTCATGTTTTCTCTATGCACTGTTTTTCTAAAATAAATGTTTCCTCTCATGTTTTCTCCATACTATTCATCCATGTCTTTGATTCTTTTTTTTAATTTGTCCATGGTCTCCTTATGTTTCATTTGCTTCCATATTTTTTGCAGTAACAGCATCAAGCCAGTACTGGATTCATCTGGTGTGGACCACCTGGAGAAAAAAGTCAAGCTTCTGGAAGATGAAAACCTGAACCTTCGTATAGAGGTAAGGCTTCTTATTTTTATTCTGTATGTGCCTTAAAAGGGTGATAGGACATTGTAGTTTACAGCCCGGCTGCAGTATTTGCGCTTTCCAGGCCTACCCGTCTGATTTCAGCACACTCATATTTAGTCTTTTATAGCATGCATGTTGGGCGCGATGGCGGTGTCTGTTGCTTAGGTGTTGTGAACACGCTTCATAATGCCAGGGCAGGGGTTAATGTTGCGTTGATTTTGCCAGTGGTATCATGAGCCAAGCATTCAGTAACAATGGCAAACTACTGAACGTAAAATTTGCCTAGAAAAACCACAACAGTCAAAGAAATGCTGGTTCTGGTTCTGGAATGTCCTGTAAAGGATGCACAACTAACTTTTTTGTTTGTTAGCAAGGGCAGTAACCCCACCCCCACCCAAAATGGGGCTCTGGAACACACGTGGAGAAAGGTGAGGATGAAGGTGCTGATGCTTATACCTGTTCTGTTTTATCAAGTGATGGCAGAGATTCAGCAGTCTTGACCAGTGATGATGTTCACCTGACTAACCAACAGCTGAGTTAGTTTCTATGTTTAATAATTTTAAAAAAAAAAACCTCTTCTTCTTCTTCTTTTTTTCTTCTCTTTCTCCTCCTCCTTCTCCTCCTCCTTCTTCTTCTTCTTCTTCTTCTTCCTCTTCTTCTTCTTCTTCTTCTTCTTCTTCTTCTTCTTCTGCTGCTGCTGCTGCTGCTTTTTTCTTCTTTTTCTTTGTTCACTGGCTGTAAGCTCCATCGGAAAGTCCTGGTTGTTCATCCGTTTGGACTTTGGCTGTGTGCCAAGGCCTGAGTTTTGAAGAACAACAACACTGCCAGAAGAACAACAAAGCTACCAGAAGAACAACAACATTACTGGAAGAACAATACTACTGGAAGAATAACAACACTGATGGAAGAACAACAACCCTATTGGAAGAATAACAATGCTACTGGAAGAATAACAACACTGATGGAAGAACAACAACCCTATTGGAAGAATAACAATGCTACTGGAAGAACAACACTACTGTTTAATTGTGTCAGTAATCTGTATGTGGACTAGAAATGTTTCATTCTCAGCTCCACCCCTCTATGATGGCCAGTGTATTGTATTTGGCATTTTGTTTACTGTAGAGTGCGCAGCTGAAAGCAGACACAGACAGCTATGAGGAGAAGGAGAAGAAACTGGTGGAGGATTGCATTCAGCAGCTAGGTAAGTTCTGTTACAGTCTTTTTGTCTGCTCATTCCCTAATTACTGCTTAGACATTAGAAATGGGAGCTGTGGTATTAGCTAGCAGGTTTGCCTACAGCCCTGGTGGTCAGGTGTTCGAATCCCCCATCGGAGGTATAATTTAAAAAAAAAACACATTTACATTGGCTTCGAGGTCTGTCCAACTCAACTCCCCTAAGATTTTTAGCAGAAAGTAGTCTGGGAGTTAAAGACTGCCAGTGTGATATTAGCTACATCACCCATTGTCTTTAATGCTCTATACACTCTACCGGCAACTGATTATTTCTGTGATGGTATGGTTTGGGATTGCTAACATTATCTCATACCTAAATAGACAAGTTGGAACGCCATTTTAGGGTGTACATGAGACACGCCAGTTGTGTGCATGCGGCACTTGCTTGTATTACCAACTTTATGAGAGAGATGCAAGCATTTACAGGCAAAATGTACCTTAAAGTCACAATGGACAGGGAGCACCTTCTGAGGCCTTAGGAGATAGCAAGGGACAACAGCTAAAAAAAAAGTGGCTTTTGGAAGGCACAGGCAGAAATCATGATCAGAACTGTTTGTGCTACTGCAAGATAGCGCGTGGTGAAGAATGGGTTACAGTGGCGCCTAGCAAAACAGACTTGCACAGAATGATAGTTGCCTTGGACCGAGGGAGCCAGGAATGGATAGCTTGTGAAACAGTCAGTACATCATGCTTTTGTTGTTCACCTCCTGTCATGATATGATTACTTCAGCTATTCTAGTATATCCAGTTGTTATTTTAACTCTTTCTACCCCAGAGTGGCGGCATATTAGCTGACTCTTTTCTTGTTACTCAGCCACCCTCCTACCCAGACCTTTGTAAATTACCCTGTTTCTGCTCCACACAGCTGTTATATTTGTGTGAACATGTATTGCTGTAAAGAGATACCTGTTCATGGGCATAATGAGTTAACATAATGGTGCACTGTTTGGTTTTGAATGTGTTAACCTCTCCACATCCTATGCATGTCCTAAAAGTGACTAATTAAGGATCAGCTGGAATGGTATGCATTGGGTTGAAAGGCTCAGATACATAATTGCTGTCAACCACATCAGTGTGTGCTAACTGCCTCTGTACGATTAAATGCTCAGCTCGCTAGCACAGATGGCTAAACCAGACTGCGCAGTGACTGGTTGACGAACTCCTTGTGGTCTGGGTTTACAATCCGGGGGTTGGCAGAAAAGCCACATTTCTCCCACATTTGCGGAATCTATCATGGAATCAAGGCCGATGGGTTGCGATATCCATAGTACAGAGCCAAAGGGTAAACAGCTCATGATTTGTGGATACTTTGGAAAAAAAAAAAAAAGGTAAAATACCGAGAAGAAGCAGAAGAGGAGGAGAAGAAGGTATCCACCCACTCTAGTCTAGCTATGACTTTAATCACACACACACACACATCCCCCCCTTTCCACTTCCAGTTTAAAAAAAGAAAAACTTTTAGACTGAAGTTTTAAGTAGCAATTCCTTCATGTGTGAGCTAAAATAACACTTATAGTGTTAAGCTAGTAGAGTTAATTGTGAGGTGATTCTCCTTTCTCAGCTGAAGTCAACCTTCAGGTGGAGTCATTGGCTGAAGATCTGCATCAGAAGGCAGAAGAAAACTTGCATTACAAGGAAGAGGCCAGCAAACTTCTAGGGCAAGTCAATGAGTTGCAGAAGAAGATTAGAAAGGTTTGTTCTTTCATATTGAGCTTACTTTTTTGTTTTATTAGCATGTCTGTTTCATCTTGGGTTTGAAGCTGCACAAGGCGATTTTGTTTCAAAAATTGACATTGGTTCCCAGGTTGACCTAGCCTAAAATGGGTACTAAGGAATGCCCTGGGAAGTAAAGGTGACCAGTGAGATAACCGTATCACTCACCAAGTGCTACTTGGTCTACAGAAAATTAATCTACCGTCGTGCACGATGCTCCACTGATTTTAAAAATCTGTGTCGTGAATTACCCTTCTCTCATATTGTTCACAAAAGAAGATGTATGGTTATCATTATTACACGACTCTTTGTATATCAGTAGTTGCATGCTCTCTCTCTCTCTCTCTCTCTCTCTCTCTCTCTCTCTCTCTCTCTCTCTCTCTCTCTCTCTCTCTCTCTCTCTCTCTCTCTCTCTCTCTCTCTCTCTCTCTCTCTCTCTCTCTCTCTCTCTCTCTCTCTCTCTCTCTCTCTCTCTCTCTCTCTCTCTCTCTCTCTCTCTCCTTTTTTTCTCTCTTCTCTTTTTCTATCTTTCTCTGTCTCCTTTTCTATCTTCCCCTGATTGTGTATATCTGCCTGCATGTATGTCTCTCTTTTCTGTCTCTCTCCCCCTGAATCTTTGTCTGTTTGTCTGTCTGTCTTTCTCCCCTCCCCCTCTCTCTTCTTCTGTCATGACAGTAGATAGGTATGCTTCCACTCACCAGAAGAGCATGTTTTATATAACACATTATTTCACCTGCAGATTGGATGATTGTATAAATCTGGTTGTCATTGTTGATTTTCTAGTTAACGCTAGAGAACATGGACATCCGTGAGAAACTGACAGCCTCGACAGAATCACAGCGGAAATTAACACAGGAAGTGAGTATTTTTACAGAGTAACCTTTGACCCTAATGTGGTCTCACACATGCATCACTTAAAGTAGCTACTTGATTTTAAAATATAGAAATTCTAGAAGCATTAATGGTCTGGAATATAGAGTTGGCATAACAGTGATCTAACATAGAAAGGTTTATATTAACTGTGGTATGGGATAGAATTAAAGCAACAGTGGTCTGGCATAGAAAGTGTTGACTTAGAATGGTCTGGCATAGAAAGCATTGAATTAGAGTGGTCTGTCATAGAAAGTGTTGACTTAGAATGGTCTGGCATAGAAAGTGTTGACTTAGAATGGTCTGGCATAGAAAGTGTTGACTTAGAATGGTCTGGCATAGAAAGTGTTGACTTAGAATGGTCTGGCATAGAAAGTGTTGACTTAGAATGATCTGGCATAGAAAGCATTGAATTAGAGTGGTCTGTCATAGAAAGTGTTGACTTAGAATGGTCTGGCATAGAAAGTGTTGACTTAGAATGGTCTGGCATAGAAAGTGTTGACTTAGAATGGTCTGGCATAGAAAGTGTTGACTTAGAATGGTCTGGCATAGAAAGTGTTGACTTAGAATGGTCTGGCATAGAAAGTGTTGACTTAGAATGGTCTGGCATAGAAAGTGTTGACTTAGAATGATCTGGCATAGAAAGTGTTGACTTAGAATGGTCTGGCATAGAAAGTGTTGACTTAGAATGGTCTGGCATAGAAAGCATTGAATTAGAGTGGTCTGTCATAGAAAGTGTTGACTTAGAATGGTCTGGCATAGAAAGCATTGAATTAGAGTGGTATGTCATAGAAAGTGTTGACTTAGAATGGTCTGGCATAGAAAGTGTTGACCTAGAGTGGTCTGGCATAGAAAGTGTTGACTTAGAATGGTCTGGCATAGAAAGTGTTGACTTAGAATGATCTGGCATAGAAAGCATTGAATTAGAGTGGTCTGTCATAGAAAGTGTTGACTTAGAATGGTCTGGCATAGAAAGTGTTGACTTAGAATGGTCTGGCATAGAAATTGTTGACTTAGAATGGTCTGGCATAGAAAGTGTTGACTTAGAATGGTCTGGCATAGAAAGTGTTGACTTAGAATGGTCTGGCATAGAAAGTGTTGACTTAGAATGGTCTGGCATAGAAAGTGTTGACTTAGAATGGTCTGGCATAGAAAGTGTTGACTTAGAATGGTCTGGCATAGAAAGTGTTGACTTAGAATGATCTGGCATAGAAAGTGTTGACTTAGAATGGTCTGGCATAGAAAGTGTTGACTTAGAATGGTCTGGCATAGAAAGCATTGAATTAGAGTGGTCTGTCATAGAAAGTGTTGACTTAGAATGGTCTGGCATAGAAAGCATTGAATTAGAGTGGTATGTCATAGAAAGTGTTGACTTAGAATGGTCTGGCATAGAAAGTGTTGACCTAGAGTGGTCTGGCATAGAAAGTGTTGACCTAGAGTGGTCTGGCATAGAAAGTGTTGACCTAGAGTGGTCTGGCATAGAAAGTGTTGACCTAGAGTGGTCTGGTATAGAAAGTGTTGACTAATGGTCTAAGATGTAATGTGGACAGTGAGTGAACAGTGAGTTATCAGGGTGAACAGTGAGTTATCAGGGTGAACAGTGAGTGATCAGAGTGAACAGTGCTTGATCATGGTGAACAGTGCTTGTTCATCGAGAACAGTGAGTGACCAGGGTGAACAGTGAGTGACCAGGGTGAACAGTGAGTGACCAGGGTGAACAGTGAGTGACCAGGGTGAACAGTGAGTGACCAGGGTGAACAGTGAGTGACCAGGGTGAACAGTGAGTGAACAGTGAGTGATCAGGGTGAACAGTGAGTGATCAGGGTGAACAGTGAGTGACCAGGGTAAACAGTGAGTGACCAGGGTGAACAGTGAGTGATCAGGGTGAACAGTGAGTGATCAGGGTGAACAGTGAGTGATCAGGGTGAACAGCGAGTGATCAGGGTGAACAGTGAGTGATCAGGGTGAACAGTGAGTGACCAGGGTGAACAGTGAGTGACCAGGGTGAACAGTGAGTGACCAGGGTGAACAGTGAGTGATCAGGGTGAACAGTGAGTGATCAGGGTGAACAGTGAGTGACCAGGGTGAACAGTGAGTGACCAGGGTGAACAGTGAGTGATCAGGGTGAACAGTGAGTGACCAGGGTGAACAGTGCGTGATCAGGGTGAACAGTGAGGGATCAGGGTGAACAGTGAGGGATCAGGGTGAACAGTGAGGGATTAGGTTGAACAGTGAGCGATTAGGGTGAACAGTGAGTGATCAGGGTGAACAGTGCTTGATCAGGGTAAACAGTGAGTGATCAGGGTGAACAGTGAGTGATCAAGGTGAACAGTGAGTGATCAGGGTAAACACTGAGTGATCAGGGTGAACAGTGAGTGATCAGGGTGAGCAGTGAGTGATTAGGGTGAAAATTGCTTGATTAGAGTTAACAGTGAGTGATCAGGGTGAACAGTGCTTGATCAGGGTAAACAGTGAGTGATCAGGCTGAACAGTGAGTGATCAGGGTGAACAGTGAGTGATTAGGGTGAACAGTGAGTGATTAGGGTGAACATTGCTTGATTTGGGTGAACAGTGAGTGATCAGAGTAAACATTAAACTAATTTGTCAAGGTCTTCTCACAGTCCATGTCTGTCTTTAAGTATTGTGTTAACAATCAGTAAATGGTATTTGAGTAAGCAGTAATTGATATTTTAAAGAGCAATAAGTTAAATTTGAGTAAGTAATAAATTATGCTTGACAAAGTAATAAAAAAAGAATGCAGAGCATACTTCCACACTTGGAATATGGGTCAACTGCATGGTGTTCAGCATCTAGTACCACATTAAAGGAGTTAGACAAAGTGCAAAATCAAGCGCTCAGAGTCATCACAGGAGGGATGAAATCAACCCCCATATTAGAAATGGAGAAAGCTGGGAAAACACAGGCACTGAGAGAACGCAGAGATACAAAGTTGCAAATACAAGCTGAAAAGTTCCTCAGTATGCCAGATCACCCGATGGAAAATAGATTTAAGAACCTAGCCTTGGGACGGTTAAAAAGAAGCAGCTTTATACACCAAGCAAAAAGAATATGTAGACAAACTCCTGACCTTCCAGAAATTGGCTGCCCACTTAAAAGTATTCCGGAACAAAACCCATGGAGAGAAAAATGTAAACTAACGGTACAAATCCAGACAAATGTGAAAGGGATATTTGACAAGAAAGAGCAAGATAGTGTACAACGCAAAATGGCCACCCTCAGTTATATTGATGAAGAATACCCACAAGAACAATGGGTCAGAGTCTATACAGATGGGTCCGCAGAAAGTGCAGTTAGAAACGGTGGTGCTGGAGTGTACATCGAATTCCCAGATGGTACTAGGGATAAGTCCAGCGTACCAACCGGGAAGTACTGCCATAACTACGATGCAGAAACCCAGGCTATCAAGATAGCTACAGAGAAACTGCTAAATACCAACCTTGGCTCACAGTATGTGGTAATGCTTACAGATGCTAAATCAGTACTTGAAGCACTCCAGTATAGGAAACTACCAGAATTGCAAACACTGCTGACAACAACAACTCAGCGTTCAGCGAAGAGTCGTAATGCAGTGGATACCGTCTCATTGTGGAGTGCCTGGAAATGAGAAAGCTGATCAACTGGCAGGGGAAGGTGCGACAAAAGAGCAGCCAGATGTACCAGTCACATACCACCAAAAGAAAAGAATCATTAAATCGATCAGGAAACCACCAGCCTCAGCACAAGACGACTATTTTATTATGGACAGACCAGAACAAGTTATTATCTTCCGCCTCAGAACAGGGCACAACCGATTACGTAACCACATGTACACAAAATTCAAGATAGGTGTATCAGCCATGTGCACCTGTGGAAATGTGCCCCAGACCGCAGAGCATGTACTCCAGGACTGCACCGATTTTGACACATTAAGGCAAACCTTTTGGCCAGAAAGAACAACAGTGGAACGTAAACTCTATGGACCACTGAATGAACTAACAACGACAGTGAAATTTATACAAGAGACAAAACTGCTGATATAGATAACTTATTTCAGGCGAACGAAAGAAGAAGAAGAAGATAAAAAAAGAATAAATCGTATGATAAAATCACTAATTTAGAGCTTTGGGAGAAAACTAAACAAGTTTCAGTGAACAAAGACATGAAGAAAAGATGCTAGCCTATAGGATGCACGTTGAGAAAACCTGAGAACAATATAAATAGAATGTCGTTGCACTGGAACCCACAGGGGCATAGAAATAAATAAAGACCACATAAACACGCGGAGAAGGGGGCTAGAGTGCGAAGTTAAAAAGATGGGGAGGAAAGAGCTGCCTGTGATAGTGAAGGATAGAATGACTTGGCATGAGTAGGTTGAGTGCCTGCGCTCCCATTTGGGTTTATAAAGGCGGCAGAAGAATAGATAAGTGAATTTGACATTCTGTATGATGTGTGATGTTATCTCCAACAGCTTGGGACCATCCAGGACAAGTATGATGAGATTCTGCAGATGTTAGAAGAAGCACAAGATGAACTAAGGTTGGTTAGAAGCAGAGACAGGGGACATCATCATCATCATTCCTACTATGAAGAGTCCACTGATTCTTTGGCCTCTGAACTGGAAAACTCACTACAGCAGGAGCTGTCACAGTCTGGCAGAAGGTACATTTCTCTGATGGCTTAATCATATTTCTGGAAGATTCACTTCATGTTGTTATGTTTTTTGTTTCTCGTCTAAATCAGTTTGAGAAGATTTTTAAAGAAACCAAACCATCTCATCTGTTGCTCTTTAATGAATTGTATTATTGGTTTCAGTCTTGTTCTTCAGATTTCTTTATTTTTAATTTTGTCCTTTTGTTTACTGTGGCAGTTCTTCCAAGACCATCTCTGTTGTTGTATAGAAAAAAATTCTCTGTGTCAGTTCTAGGGCCCCATTGTGGGGAAAACAAGAATAGCCCGCTGCCTTTCTGGTAAGTCTGTCAAAGGAATCAACTAACTGGGAGTTTCCTTTGATGTCAAGTGCATCTGTTCCAGCAGCAAGAAACAGCCAGCTACACACAAATAAGCCAGTCAAATGTATGTACATCAAAACTCGGCCCTGGCACAAAGCCAGTGTCCAAATGGACGAACAACCAGGACTTTCTGCCGGAACTTAGAGCCGGTGAACAAAGAAGAAGAAGATAGAGAAAAAACATCAAACCAAACAATTACAAATGACAGTTAAATGTTATGGCTCGAAAGCCTTCATAAGCACATTTCATTAATAGACAATGTTACATTTACAAACAAGAATACTCTAAGACTCTCCAAACAAAATCCACGTGATGTCTGGTTGGTTGAAGCTCTGAGGGATGTGTGAATACAGGAAATGAATTTTACCCAGAAAAGAAATGGGGAAGACAAGGGTCAGAATTAAAAAACATCAGATTAAAACTGTTTTGGAAGTTGAGTTCCTTAAGCGAATTGGACTGCATTAGGTATAATGCGGTTCTCAAGAGACTTATGGACTCTTGTCACTGGAGTGGCTACACTTGGTGGCCATAATCTCTAGGTCGAAGATAACCTTGATGACCCTGAGACGTGAAGTGCATCAGCACTGGTTTGAGGGCACTGCTCAGCACATCAGAAAGATGTTGCCCGAACCTGTCAGCTATTCATAGCCCTGTTTTACCAATGCATTTCATACGACATCTTCTGTTTTTAGGATTTGATTATGTTATGTTAATTATGATTATCTCTACTATAATTTCCACTCGTTAAATGCAGCAAGGGTCCATGTTTAACATAAACATATTGCCCCCCCAAAAAAAAAAGATTTTATTGGATTTGCTGTGGTAGATAAAGATAACTAATATTGTAAAGGGTAAAACTGGTTTTTAATAATTTGAGATATAACTAAAGTATTGTAAATCATCTGAGATATAACTTAATTACTGTTAACAGTTTGAGTAACTAGATCAGTATTGGTAACAAGTTTGTTTTATCATTTAAGATATTTTATTAAGTATTGTTAACTGTTTGTTTTGAAATACCAAATCTAGTATCATTACTATTTAAATGGACATGAGCACCAATTTTGTTGACAATTTGAAATGAAAATCAAATCAGTATTGTTAACTACTTCTTATTTTGTCATTATCTGCTTTGTTCCGCTAGACGTCACATCTTAACAAATGATAGGTAGCTGAGCGAAGCCAGGCCATATTTGATTGCTCGGGGTATGCTGTGATGTTGTGAAGTTTCAGGCTGTCAGTGACTCCTTCAGTCCACGTCCTTCTGGATCTCCCTCTGCATCTTGCTTCTTCCATGTTCATATTGCATGCTGTTGCAGCCAGCATTGTTGGTTTCAATCTCACTAGTGGCCGAACAATTTCAGTTTATATATCGTTTATAGTTAGAGATAATAACTTTATTGGTATCGCTAACAGTTTCATTATAAAAGTCATTATATTAAATTTTTTAATTGAAAACTAAATTAACAGTTTCATAAAATAGCTCATGTATTTATTATTTAATCTGAAGAAATGACAACTGGAAAGTGTTTGAGACAGCAAGAGCTGCGAAACAAGCTGCAGCCAAAGCGCTACAAAGACAGACTTCTTCCGAGACCAGAATGTCCTTAGCACCCACTTCCCAGCAGCTGAATGATTCTCATGGACCTCTATCATCTATTTCTGATGTGGAGAGTGTGGCCAGTGATAGTTGCAGCATTGACATGGACAGGATTTATGAGTGAGTGTCTTTCTTCTTCTGCTTCTTCTTCTTCTTCTTCTTCTTCTTCTTTGCCTTCACCAGCTGTAAACTCTGGCGGAAAATTCTGGTTGTTCATCCAATTTTGGACTGCAGTCCTGTTACAGAACCTGATTGTTGCGCGTGCATTCGTTTTACAGATCTGTGCAGACTGCTGGTTCCTTGCCTCTCAGGCAAAATCACTCCCACTTTGAAGGAAGCTCCCAATTAGTCGACTCTTACAACATGCTTTTGGGTAGGCAGTGGGTCTATTCTTGTTTTCCCCCTATAATAGGGCCCCGGAACCCACACGGGGAAAGAGTGTGTCTTAATTAAGAGAATTTAAAGTGGCAGGACTGTTTCTGTCTGTCTGTCTTTGTGTGTGTGTGTATGTGTGAGTGAGAGGGAGGGAGAGAGAATTGAAAGTGCCAGGCTGGTTCTGTCTTGTCTGTGTGTATGAGAGAGAAAGGGAGAGAGAGGAGAGAAAATTAAAGTGGCAGGCTGTTTCTGTCTGTCTATCTTTGTGTGTGTGTGTGTGAGAGAGAGAGAGTGTGTGTGAGAGAGAGAGAATTTAAAGTGGCAGGCTGTCTCTGTCTGTCTGTCTCTCTCTCTCTCTCTCTCTCTCTGTATGTGTGTGCCCGTGCGTGCGGGTGTGTGTGTGTGTGTGTGTATGAGAGAGAGAGAGAATTTAAAGTGGCAGGCTGTTAGCATTGTTGCTGACAGTTACGTAAACCGAGTAGCAAGATTTGTAATTTTACATGTTGACAACAAATGTCATTTTTCATGTTTTTAGAACAAATCCAGAACTAGGACGACCTGGAATACCTGGTTCCAATGATCTGGAAAGTGCTCTTAAGAGACTGGCCTTGAGAAGATCAAATGACAAAATGAGAAAGACTTCCACGAGGAAGAGATGGAAAGGCGGAGAGAGGAAAGCTGTATCAGACATGTAGTTTTCATGTAACATTCTCTGCTTGTGGCTTGCGGAATGCGATGCACAACACATACACACGCACTAAATGTATATATTTACACTACATGCAACTCCAGTGGGACACCGTACGCATGCACGCACACTTACGCATGCTCGTACATTCACATGTGCGCTACACACCACTATATACTATTTCATCAAGTTAAAGTAAACACTAGTTTTGAAACAGAGTATGTTTAAGAACATTAGTCTTTTTGTCCTGTTACACCAGTTTTTGAGGGAACAAATATTATGGAGTCCATTACAGGCCAGTTGCCCCGATCTGGCGTGCGGGGGGGGGTGGAATCAAGAACTCGTAACCGGGGTTTTAAAAAAGGCTGATAACCTGGGGGTTTTGAATTTAAAAAAAATTTTACCAAATCACAGAATATTTTTTTTTTCCTTGTCACTTTGCTTTTCATGGGTTTTTTTTTTAAAATTGGTTAAAAAATCTGAAAAGAGTATTTATGAAACACAAAAAAAGCTGGAATTGAAGAAAATGTTCCC
>CAJHNH020000604.1:0-30000 GCA_905116865.2 Candidula unifasciata
AACAGGAACTGGCTGAGACTTCACATTGAGGACATAATTATCACTTAATTAATATAAGTATAATAATTGAAAATACCAATGCACGTTTCTAGTAGCAAATAAACATTAATTCAATCATCAAATCGATAATATGTTTGCATACATGTACATACTAGATCATAAACGTGGTTAGTGAGGATAAAGGAATTTATCATAGTTGTTGAGCCATGTGGGCATTAAATTCCAGAATTCAGCCTGTAAAATTAATTCAGAGGAATAAGCAGCAATACATCAAATTAAACGTATTCTTTTAACTCACCCCTGGCAGGGAATTCAAACTCAGGCAACAAGACAACAGAACTAACTGAACTGTGTCAATTTGGGGAGAACAAAATCTTGACTCCCCCAATTGAGCCTGGAAAGAAAGAATGGAAGATGGGAAGTCCTACCAAGGGGGAAGTTACTCTTTGTTACCCCTTGCACTACTCTCCGCCTTTATTACCTTTCAACTCTTTAATTATAATTTTGCTACAGTAAAGCATTAAGAAAAAGTTAAGGAAATTTCTTAATTAATCCAGTGTTATTATGCTAATTAAAAGCAATAGGAAAATGTTTAGAACTTAGGTAATAATATTATCTAAACAAAGCAATCTTTAAAAGGACAGAAACAGCTGTCCAGACCAGCTCGTCACACATACATACATACATACATACATACATACATACATACATACATACATACATACATACATACATACATACATACATACATACATACATACATACATACATACATACATACACACACACACACACACACACACACACACACACACACACACACATACATACATACATACATACATACATACATACATACATACATACATACATACATACATACATACATACATACATACATACATACATACATACATACATACATACATACATACATACATACATACATACATACATACATACATACATACATACATACATACATACATACATACATACATACATACATACATACATACATACATACATACATACATACATACATACATACATACATACATACATACATACATACATACATACATACATACATACATACATACATACATACATACATACACACATACACACACATACACAATACACACATTCACACATTCACACATACACACACACACACACATACACACATTCACACACACACACACACACATTCACACAAACACACATACACACAAACACACATACACACACACACACCCACACACATACACACCCACACACAGACACACCCCACCCCCACCCCCCACACACACACACACGCACGCGCGCGCGCACACACACACGCACACACACACACACGGACGGACAGACGGACGGACGGACGGACGGGACCGGACGGACGGACCGACCGACAGACAGACAGACATACATGCATACATACATACATATATGAAGGCTTCGGTGCGCCTGTTTCAAGTGACAAATTCCTAACTAAAGTATGTTATATATTGATTTATTGATAGCATGTTTATCTATGCTTTTTCATTGCATAATGTGTCTTAAATCAGTAAAGTGAATGAAATTAATTAGAGTACCATTAGCAGAAAACTACCAATATAGTAAATGCAACAGAAAACAACAAAACATGCAAAAGTTAAACTGGCTAAACGTTTCATTTTCAGATAACAGGCACGGTAGTAACCTACGGAGTTGTGTACCTACAGTTTAACTTAACCCCAGAGCCTACGTGTCAGACGGTGATTGGTCAGACTGCCAATGTGACGATCATTACTGAAAGCACGTAAAAACAGGATAACTAATGACGAGTAACTAAGGGTAACTGAGCATACACGCACGGAACCTGTAGGACCCGACCCTTACGGCACCACCCCACTCTCCATTATAAAAAAATGGCGGAAAAGTAGGAGCTCAGCACGCGGACTAAGTCATCCCATTACTATGTATAGCCACTTTCCAGTGAAGTATTTGTTTATACATCTCA
Organism: Candidula unifasciata; assembly: GCA_905116865.2. Classification (NCBI taxonomy): domain Eukaryota; kingdom Metazoa; phylum Mollusca; class Gastropoda; order Stylommatophora; family Geomitridae; genus Candidula; species Candidula unifasciata. The sequence goes on from CAJHNH020000604.1 coordinate 2,006, forward strand.
TATTATGCGAACAAATATATTGTAAAATGTTCGGCACATTATATATATATATATATATATATATATATATATATATATATATATATATATATATATATATATATATATATTTATATATACAATTATGCGCTTAAACAAGGTTTGTACCCCTTGGACCTCTCTCGTAAAAAATTGCCAATGGACAGGGCATATGGGGGCATACTGACAATTCCTCAGTGCTATGGTGCTTCTATTGCATAACACTTGATAACTGTGTACGCCACTGTACTAGACCCACAATTTATATACCAGTTGGCAACGAATGAATGACGTGGTCAACTTTACACAGGTTGTCTTTGCTTCCCATGCTTTACATGCCCATATAAGGACAAAAACATATTTTAGAAATAGCCCGCATTTGCCCTAGATTTATAACAACCGCTACGGTTTACTGTAGTCAGAAATGTAGACATTCCAGTACTTGTAATGAATACTTTGATGCAATTGATGTTTATTGCTTGATGAATGAATGCAATGATGTAAGAATAGAGGGAAACTTTGAAGAGCAGAATGTTAGACTGGCCTGCGGGCCCAATTTTTAACCCTTTAAAAATAAAGATTGTTCGTTCCCAGGAATTTTTGGGGGTGCCCATTTCATGCTCCGCTCAAGTTTTGAAAATCCAGGTCATGGGTTTAAAAAAAAAAAATTAAGTTGTCTCTTATATATTGTGTTTGAATCTCTTTATTCACGCACAAGTCCTGACTGTAGAGTAGTTTCCTGATCATGAAACTTACAGCGCGCTTTACAAATCAGTCCATAGGCACAAGTATTCATAATGGCTAGACCCAACTTTTATAATGTAACAGCTAGGTTATCTTCTTTGAAGCACTATTTATTAGGACAGAGTGATAATTTTCAAAATCTCGATCAGGTAAAAATAGGTACGCTGCGGTTAGAAAGTTTTCCTCGGCATGCAACATAAACTGACAATACACAAATTAACTTATTAGTCGCAGATTCTCGATAACTCTCTTGAACAGTACACAAATCTGCGTACTGAGTCGCGATGGGCAGTAGACACGTGGTTACAGCAAGAGAAATAGCTTGAATATTAGGGTCCAACAGACAGACAAACAGCAGACAATTAAACAGACAGACAAACCAACAGACAGATGCGATGATTATCGGTATCGGAAACACCTTGGCTGTTCGTTACTAATAACCTAGGATTCACAACCACGTTTTAATTCTGTTTTCAAGAGGGAGTCATTGCACTGACATTTATCCCACATGGCTAAATTTCTCTCCATAGAACTTCTAACCCTCTGATGAGATCGTCACACAAAATCCGAACTCATTAGCTCCAGCAACAACACCAGGGCCCCTGCAAAAACTCTACCCGTGAACCGAATGACACAAATGATACAAACTGTTGAAAAACAAACACACACACACTGTCATGACTGTCTGCATTCACTACTTTTAATGGTTAAGCTGAAAGGGCAGTCGTGGGCTTGAGAATTTAGAACGGCATGGCTAGTGCTGTCGCTACGAATTGCAGGTTAGGAAGGCAAGGTAAGACAAGGCAAAGGTCATGACCCCTTAGCCACCAGTTCCTAATGACATGAGCGAATTCTTTTTATGGCTGCTAATGAAACAGAGTAACTGAGCGATTACCCCCCCCCCCCCCCCCGCCCTCCTCTCCATAAGAAATACAATATGTATGTATGTGTCGTATTGTGTACTTTCCTATATTTCTATACATTCCTATCCGATGCTTTTCATGCATCAAACTATGTATGTACCTTATATGCATTTTTATCGTAATTTTTTTTCGATTCAATAGCTCAAGACTCAAATGAAATCATAAACAAAAATTTAACTTAATATCAAATTCACAGAATACAGTTTCCATGCGAATGATTCATTTACTTAAAAAAAAAAAAAAAAACAGCATTTTCCCCACCCACCTCCTGTTGTAATTTTGTAAATAGTGAGTGAGTAACCGCCCTCCCCCCACCATCAAAAGTTCATGTATGGTATGACCTCTATAAAACTAGGCTGAAATGTAAACTGCGAAAATGTTGCTGTTATCTAGTAAAACCTGTTGCGTATAATAGTTCACTTAGCCTTCTTTACCTAACTTCCAGTATCAAAACTGAGATTGTTGATATGTTTATTAACCTGTTTTGATTTTAGTTGTATAAGTCTGATTCAACAACGTTCGCTAACAAAAATGACATCAAAACAAAACTAAAAACACTGCAACAACATATTAGAGCAATAAATTAGAAATATAATTATTTAACCTTAGACCTGAGAATATGTAATACATTACAAAACTGACTGTGTACAGAAAACAAATAAAACAGTGAGTCAAAGTACATGTGATTTCACGAATTGAGTATTCTATAAGCAGTGGGAAAATATTTTTTGTCAAAGGTAAATGTTCTTTTAAAAAATAGTAGGCAACATTTTTAAACTTGTAAAAAATTAAATACTTTAACACAACACAGGCTAAGATGAGAAAGCTCAACTTTCTAGTCAAAGTTTCAATCAATCAGGTGCTGTCTCCACAATCAAGGTTGGCTGCAATGGATTTCCAACAAGCCCTGTCTCCTGCCCTTGATGTACACTCACTCATACTGCTGTTCGTCCATCTCTTGATGTTATCCTCCCACTTGTAACGCTGTCTGCCTCTTGCTCGCCTACCTTGAACCTTTCCCTCTAGGATGATCTTTACAATACTGTTATGTCTTTTAATGTGACAAAAATATTTCACTTGTCTCTTTTTTATTTCACCTAGCAACTCTCTTTTCATTCCCAATTTCCTCAGTACCTCTGTATTTGATAGCTTTTGTTTCCATGAAATACGACCTAATCTTCTGTATATCCACGTCTCCAAAGAATTGATACGATTTTCCAGTAGTTTGTTCATTTTCCATGTCTCTGTGCCATACAGTAAGGTTGAGAATGCATAACATTTGACAATTCTTATTTTTAATGTATTGCTTATTTCTCTTGATGTCAGTAACTTCTGCATGTTGTTGAAAATGTTTTTAGCCATCCATATTCTTTTCTTGATTTCTGTTTCACCTGTGCCGTCACATGTTATTAGTTGTCCAAGATATAAGACATTTTTAACTTGTTCCAATTTCACCCCGTTCACTGTGATATTCATTGTTAGCTGATTATTTTCTTTGCAAAATATCATGGTTTTTGTCTTTTTCAAATTAAGATCTAATCCAAATTCTGCACTCCTTCTGTTTACTTGCTCCACTAGGTCTTGTAACTCCTGCTCACTCTCTGTTAACAACACTGTGTCGTCAGCATATCTCAGATTGTTTATTATTCTAGGCTGTTTTAAATTATTTCAGAATATCAGCTCAGCTGACCCCCGTGTGGGTTCCGGGGCCCCATTGTGGGGGAAAACAAGAATAGACCCACTGCCTCCCCAAAAGCATGTCGTAAGAGTCGACTAATTGGGGAGCTTCCTTTAAAGTCGGAGTGCATCTGCTGGAGAGACAAGGAACCAACAGTCTGCATTCAAGAGAATGAGATCTGTAAAACTGATGCACACGCAACACTCAAGTTCTGGATCAGGACTACAGTTCAGTAGTGGACGAGCAACTAGAACTTTCCGCCAGAGTGTACAGCTGGTGAACGAGAAGAAGAAGAAGAAGCTCAGCTGCGGCCTTTGTTTTCGTCATGAAATATAAAAATGTTTTATAACTGTGAGATCAACGACTTGTACAAACACACTGAGAGGTAGAAGAATAAATGGGTTAGTCGTTTCAATAGAATGAAACTAATGTACTTACTAACACAGGCGCTAATCTTTACAATATTTTATGCGAGAGCAAGAGTGTAGAAAAATAAATTAAAGATATTAGAAGGTTGGTCATAATTATGGCCGGTGTCGTTGTTCCAATGCTGAGCCGCATACTTTTCCTTACCACGATGTTCAATGGCAAAAGTGGAATTTGATGATGCTGTTGATGACGTGAAACTTAATGCTGCAATTCTTTTTCCTTACTTTACATGGTTGCTATTTTGAAAAGGTTAGGTCACTTCAGTGGCGATACGTGATCAATTCGCATGTGTGAGCGTTAGCAGGTAACGATTTCACGTAATATTTTCCTCGTTGTTGCTCAGAGGAAAGGCAAGACGGACATATAATCAGACTGTTACTGGCACCACTGGTACTGAAACTCTGCGTTGGCTGCTGAAGATGGGGACAGAATGCTTATTAGAATGCCCCCACTACTGTAATGTCCTCGGTCTTCAAATTAACTCAAAAGAAAAATTTGACTACCAAAGTTGTCATTAGATTTCATCAAGCATCTCAATTTTTATTCGTTGGTAATATTAAAACAATGTCTAGATTGTAAAAGACAAAGTAAAATAGGAATAGATAAAATAGATATCATACAGTTGAATCAAGTTCGTCTGTAAATTTGTAAACTAAAGTAAATAGAATATAGCAAAGAGCACGAACTAAAATACAAATTGCTGTTACAAATAATGTTAATCTTTAAATATTTGTCAATGTTTAACAAATTTAGTGTTCGAAGTTTGTGTTTATTGGGTAATCAATTTCACAACTCTGCTGCATCCGGTTTCCGTAGCTCTCTGTTTGAGGCTGATCCAGTAAGGCTCGTAGTCTGTCTTTGCAGACGATGTATTAATGCTGGCTTCAGATCTGGAGTACTGTTGATTATAAAAGTATAGCATGCTAACATGAACGTTAATAGGTTATTAATCGCTACATGAAGGATTAACAAAGGCGAAGCGACTGGACTCTTGCCTGCCTGCAGCCGAAGCTCTTAGGCTTAAATTCGTTTATAGTCAGCCATCTTCCCCCTCAAAATGACTATGGCTCCCACGTCGACACAGCCTATACTAGTTACCAGGTAAATTCTTGGGAAGTAAAGTTGACCGGCGTGTTGAGGAACAGATAAATGCCAATTGGTCTACAAAACAAAACAAAAAAAGTCTGGCGTCATATGCCCGATTAGCCAATGGCTGGCAGACAGGCAGAAGAAATAAAACAAAATACACTACTGTGTATGACATCTTATATTATACTACAGTCACGGAAAAACGGGCGAGGGAGAAGAGAGGGGACATAATTACATTAAACACAACTTTACACCCACTGACAATTGCAAATTTACATTTTTTTTTCCAGATTGCCAGATAAAGCTGGTCCCTTAAACACCTGATAATATCGTAACAATTTTAACTATAAATTATTTAATTGGGTATCTTTTACAGGGCGTTGCAGGACCAACTCTAGCATTTATTGTCTGGTGTGATTTTTCTTGGCAAATTTTACGTTTAGAAGATTGCCATTGCTCCTAAACGGTCAGCTCTCGGTACCATTGTCGAAATCAGCGCCAGACAAATCGTCCACAGCTGAGATCGAACCCGGCAGTTCAGGCACTACGAAGACAGACTAGAAGCTTGGAAATAATATAGGTACTAAAATTATTGGGAGCTGGCGTGGTATATAGCGGCTAGACGATCGCCTGCGGATCTGAATGTCGTGGGTTCAGGTACTGACGGAGCGCCGGACCTTTGTAAAAAAAAAAAAAACTGGCTTTCAGTTAACTCAGCTTTAAAAAAAGGGTACCAGTTTAAGTCATGGGAAGTGAAGGCGGTCGGCGTGATGTTGACTATATCACCCAAGAAATACCGATTGGTCTGTAAAATATTAGTCTAGCCCTTTATGAATAATACGTCTGAAGGGGTGAAAAAGTGTCCTTTCGCTAATATTATTACTTATAAATGTAGTTAACCCTAACTGTCTTGTGGTTATTACAACCCATCCCATTTCTTCATTAGTCCTATAGTTGTGCGGCTCCCGCCACTTGTGTTCCAGTGTTCTATAGTGTTGCGGCTCCAGCCTTGTGTTCTTGTCTCCTATAGTATGCTGCTCCCGCCCCTTGTGTTCTTGTCTCATATAGTATGCTGCTCCCGCCCCTTGTGTTCTTGTCTCCTATAGTATGCTGCTCCCGCCCCTTGTGTTCTTGTCTCCTATAGTATGCTGCTCCCGCCCCTTGTGTTCTTGTCTCCTATAGTATGCTGCTCCCGCACCCTGTGTTCCTGTGTCCTATATCTGTGCGGCTCCCCCTCCCCTTGTGTTCATGTGTCCTATAGTTGTGCGGCCCCCGCCCCTTGTGTTCCTGTAGACTAACCTTGTTCGGCACCCGCCCTTTGTGTTCTTGTGTACTATAGTTGTGCTGCTCCCACCCCGTGTGTTCATTTGTCCTATAGTTGTGCGGCTCCCACCCCTTGTGTTCATGTAGACTATAGTTGTGCGGCTCCCACCCCTTGTGTTCATTTGTCCTATAGTTATGCGGCTCTCGCCCCCTGTGTTCACGTAGACTATTGTTGTGCGGCTCTCGCCCCTTGTATTCATGAGTCCTATAGTTGTGTGGCTCCCGCCCCTTGTGTTCATATGTCCTAAAGTTGTGCGGCTTCTACCCCTTGTATTCATGAGTCCTATAGTTGTGTGGCTCCCGCCCCTTGTGTTCATATGTCCTAAAGTTGTGCGGCTCCCGTCCCACGTGTTCTTGTGTCCTATAGTTGTGCGGCTCCAACCCCTTGTGTTCCTGTAGACTATAGTTGTGCTGCTCCCGCCACTTGTGTTCATGTGTCCTATAGTTCTGCGGCTCCCCCCCCCTCCATCCCCCCATGTGTTCTTGTTTGCTATAGTTGTGAGGCTCCCACCCCTTGTGTTCCTGTATCCTATAGTTGTGCGGCTCCCACCCATTGTGTTCTTGTGTCCTATAGTTGTGCAGTTATACAATTGCTGTGTGAAAGATGGGTGTTTGGCGGAATGTAAGACGAGCCTGTGAACCGAATTTATAGGTTTAAAAAATAAAGTTAGTTCGGCTGCCGCCCCTCGTGTTCCTGTGTCATATGGTTGTGCTGACACCCCACCCCCTTTTTCCCCCCTCCATATTCCCTAGCACGCAATATTTTGACACCCGGTCATTCACTGCCCACTGACGTGGTTTCAAAAAAATGAGGAGCAACAGAGAGCATTAATGATATGGCTTACCGATTTCCAAATATCCACTCTAAAACCTGCAAGAATCATGTAGATGGCGATGTCCTCTCTACACAGATCGACACACTCAAATAACAGGTGACTGTACTTGTTGACATCTCCGTTCTCTGCCAAACCTGTTATCAGTTGCTTCACCATGTCCAGATTGGCTGCCTATTGATGAATTATAATTGTAACAGTCAGGGAATTGAATGTTCAATGTTGTATTAGGAATGGACATCGCAGCACTCGAGACACTACTATAAGCGCTCCGTCCCTATCTTCAGCAGCAAGCGAAGAGTTCCAATTCCGAAATTCAGTCAGTGCATCAAGCTTAAGATCTAAATGCGAAACTAAAGGCCCACATATAGTATTATTTCTCAGAAACTAAAGAACTTCCACCACAATAAACTGTAGAACGTTGGTAGGAGCATAAAGAGAAGAGCATAAACGGAGCGAGCAAAACCGTTGAACTGCTCCGTGATTCTGGTGATGGTGTGAAATAGCGAAACACTACAGCTTGCGCTTACCGGCAAGGTACATGATCATGATGACGATAAGCCGAGCGACTACTTAGGCAACAGATCATCTAGTACTTAAGTGTCTTACTCCTTTCTAATAAGGCGTCGTTCCTGGGAGAAAAGACAGGGGTTGACCACATTGAAATGGACACCTGGCATTACGTCACCTTATGCAAGAAAATACATAACAAAGGGGAATTAGCAATGGAAAGGGAACTTGAAGAGGTAGCCATGATGGCAACGACGTTCTGCAAAGAACCTGCCAGCCTTAACTAGGTACCAGGTAGAGTTAAGGGACGTAAAGGCGGCCAGTGTGATGTTGACTACATTCCCCACCGAGTGCCAACTGGTCTATAAAATATAGGTTTAAATCTTCATGCCCAATACGCCCGAAGGCGTGGAAAAAGTTCCTTTACTTTTACTTACTTCTTTTTTGTTCAGTGTGTTCTGGATCGACCGTTAAAATTACATTTAAAATCCCCGTCAGAAGAGGACTGGAACCTCTGACCTAAGGTCGACTGACAAACGTGCCAATTATAATGTTTTAGTAACTGCTTTTATCTTAATTTTCAATCCACGCATTTCAGAAACACAGGGGCAGTAAAATGAAAATGATGTTTAAAGGTGAGACGACTGACTTCATTGTCCAAATATTTATCTCGTATAGATTAGGTTCTCTCTCTCTCTCTCTCTCTCTCTCCTCTCTCTCTCTCTCCCTCTCTCTCTCTCTCAGCAAAGCGGCCAGTCAACATGGCAGTGTTGCCTAAAGCACGAACTCCATATTTCCAACAACAAATCCAGGATTTCCGAAACCCCGCACTCGCAAACGGAAGACGAAATCCAAAACTGAACCCACAACCTTTAGAAATGCGAGGCTAAACGGCTTAACCAACACCTTCTCCAACGCCTTGTCCACCCAGTATATGTGCAATATTTTTCTTGTCCACCCAGTATATTAGCACTCTTATTCTTTTCCATCCAGTATATGAGCAATATTATCTTTGTCCACCCAGTATATTAGCATTATTCTTCCTGTCCACCCAGTATATTATTCCTTTCCATCCAGTATATTAGCAATATTATCCTTGTCGACTCAGTATATTAGCATTATTCTTCCTGTCCACCCAGTATATTAGCAATATTCTTCTTTTCCACCCAGGATATTCGCAATATTATCTATGTCCACCCAGGATATCCACAGTATTCGTCTTGTCCACCCAGGATATCCGCAATATTCCTCTTGTCCACTCAGTATATTAGCAATGTTTTTCTTGTCCAGCCAGTATATTAGCATTATTCTTCTTGTCCACCCCGTATATTAGCAGTCTTCTGCTATTAGAGGGATGTCCCGTTTCCAGTCTAACATATTGTGTTCACTCCATATAGAAATTATGGACAAAAGTAACAACAAGGGCCTTAGTTTGAACAAATGAGAAACAGAAACTACAACCGAAAGTACAACATAAACTATTTAGATTCTAACTGGTGAATATCCACCGAATCCACATAAACTATTAGAATATTATCCACACATATTTCAAGTGTCCCAGTATCCAGATCTGTGGATACAGGAAAGTTACCACTAAGCCTTTCACCTAAAGAATACAGTAATTTAATTTTCTGATAATTAGTGAGTAAACTTAGCCAGCTTTTAGTTCTGTTATTTCTGTGACTCTAGATCTTGAAAATCTCACTTTTATTTTGTTATCATAAATACCACTAATATGCGATACACGTTTTTATCAGAGGCAGTAAAATCAAACGTAAGAAAATGTTTCACACATACTCCACTGGTTTTCCCAGGTGTCTAATTATTCTTTACTACACATTTTTAGCCATCTTTCTGTCCTAAGAAAATTTAAACGCACACATTATATCTACTGGGAGGATCATATTTCGAGCGACACTCAGGTACAAAACATTTTAAAGGTATATTTAATAAAACGTAAATCCTCACAACGGCGTATTTAAAACAATACAAAAATAAAAATTGAGGGAACTACACACCTAAAAACTAGCAGTTCAACTAATCATTGCCAAATCTTAACTGCCGGAAGTACACATGCGTGTTAGACGGCGCACTCCAGCTGATGGAATCTGCAGCTAGGCCTTTAATCTGGAGAAGCCGTTGGCTTAACCATGTGGCAACCATGCCGTGGCTTAACCATGTGTCAACCATGCCATAGCTTAACAATGTGTCAACCATGCCGTGGCTTAACCATGTGTCAACCATGCCATGGCTTAACCACGTGGCAACCATGCCATGTCTTAACCATCTGTCAACCATGTCGTGGCTTAACCATGTGGCAACCATGCCATGGCTTAACCATGTGGCAACCATGCCATGGCTTAACCACGTGGCAACCATGCCATGTCTTAACCATGTGTCAACCATGTCGTGGCTTAACCATGTGTCAACCATGTCGTGGCTTAACCATGTGTCAACCATGCCGTGGCTTAACCATGTGTCAACCATGTCGTGGCTTAACCATATGGCAACCATGCCGTGGTTTAACCATGTGTCAACCATGTCGTGGCTTAACCAGGTGGCAACCATGCCGTGCTTTAACCATGTGTCAACCATGCCATGTCTTAACCATGTGGCAACCATGTCGTGGCTTAACCATGTGGCAACCATGCCATGGCTTAACCATGTGGCAACCATGCCATGGCTTAACCATGTGTCAACCATGCCATGTCTTAACCATGTGTCAACCATGTCGTGGCTTAACCATGTGTCAACCATGTCGTGGCTTAACCATGTGTCAACCATGCCGTGGCTTAACCATGTGTCAACCATGTCGTGGCTTAACCATGTGGCAACCATGCCGTGGTTTAACCATGTGTCAACCATGTCGTGGCTTAACCATGTGGCAACCATGCCGTGGTTTAACCATGTGTCAACCATGCCATGTCTTAACCATGTGTCAACCATGTCGTGGCTTAACCATGTGTCAACCATGCCATGTCTTAACCATGTGTCAACCATGCAATGGCTTTACCATGTGGCAACCATGCCATGTCTTAACCATGTGTCAAACATGCCATGGCTTAACCATGTTGCAACCATGCCATGTCTTAATCACGTGGCAACCATGCCGTGGCTTAACAATGTGTCAACCATGCCGTTGGCTTAACCATGTGGCAACCATGCCATGGCTTAACCATGTGGCAACCATGCCATGGTTTAACCATGTGTCAACCATGCCATGTCTTAACCATGTGTCAACCATGTCGTGGCTTAACCATGTGTCAACCATGCCATGTCTTAACCATGTGTCAACCATGCAATGGCTTTACCATGTGGCAACCATGCCATGTCTTAACCATGTGTCAAACATGCCATGGCTTAACCATGTTGCAACCATGCCATGTCTTAATCACGTGGCAACCATGCCGTGGCTTAACAATGTGTCAACCATGCCGTTGGCTTAACCATGTGGCAACCATGCCATGGCTTAACCATGTGGCAACCATGCCATGACTTAACCATGTGTCAACCATGCCGTGACTTAACCATGTGGCAACCATGCCATGACTTAACCATGTGTCAAACATGCCGTGACTTAACCATGTGGCAACCATGCCATGACTTAACCATGTGTCAACCATGCCATGACTTAACCATGTGTCAACCATGCCGTGACTTAACCATGTGGCAACCATGCCATGACTTAACCATGTGGCAACCATGCCATGACTTAACCATGTGTCAACCATGCCGTGACTTAACCATGTGGCAACCATGCCATGACTTAACCATGTGGCAACCATGCCATGACTTAACCATGTGGCAACCATGTCGTGGCTTAACCATGTGGCAACCATGCCGTGACTTAACCATGTGGCAACCATGCCATGACTTAACCATGTGGCAACCATGTCGTGGCTTAACCATGTGGCAACCATGCCGTGACTTAACCATGTGGCAACCATGCCATGGCTTAACCATGTGTCAACCATGCCGTGACTTAACCATGTGGCAACCATGTCATGACTTAACCATGTGGCAACCATGCCGTGACTTAACCATGTGTCAACCATGCCATGACTTAACCATGTGGCAAAGGAGCTCCCCCCCGCCGTGCCTCCTCTCCCAGTAATGGAGTAACATCTGCATACCTGCAAAGCTTCCCTGAAAGATGTTTCAAAATTCGTCCTGAATGTGTAGATGTCCAGGTCTGCATCTTGGATTTCTCTCTGCAGTCTTTGATACTCCATAGCACCACATAGACCATAGTCCTTGTAAGTACGCCCCAGCTGCAGAAGATTAGCATACATGCGTTTAAAGAGGAATCTGTATTGTTTTTTTTTAGAGTTATCCCCACTTTCTTTTGCAGATTTGCATTCTGTAGGACTAACATCTCAAGGGCTCCGTAATGCTGAGGTGCCGGGTTTGATTCTACGTTGGTTTCGACAATGGCATGTAGAGCTGACTGTTTAGGGGCAATGGCAAACTACTGAATGCAAAATTTTCCTATTGAAACCACAACAGCTAAAAAATGCTGGGGTTGGTTCTACTGCGTCCTTTAAAGAATACGCAACTAACCAACTTTGTAACTTCTTGTTTCACAGCTGGTTATATTCCTCTTATGTTCTTTGAATTATGTCAAAACCTGATTGACACTTGTAAAATATCTTATATTAATAAATTGAAAACAAAATTAAGATGCACACTCCATGTAATGTAATACATCGGGGATATAGTAGTAGGTCCGCATCTTTTTTAACGAATGATGCTTGATCTAATGTGACTGTTACCACACAACCTGCCTTGAACTTCCTAGCGAGAACTGGTATGTACTCACTTAATGTCCCTTGACTGACACCATGGTTATATGGTTGTGCACAAAATAAAATAAACTTTGGACTTCAAAAGTATTTTAAATAATAATTTTTTGAAACTACATTTTTATTATAATATAGCTACCAGGCCCCTGAAATATCCATACTAGCTACAACATCACCCTACTTCTAATGAATTCATTAACTTTTTCAAACTGCACTTTCCTTAGATTTTTCGCCTCAACAGGGAATGCCACTAATCAACAAGTCACTAATTGGCGTGTGCCATATTTATCAATTTACTTACCACATCGGTCAAGGCTGGGTTGGCACCGTGATTTCGAAGCAGCTGTAGCATATCCGGGTCATCAATGAATAGAGTCGCATAATGCAGAACTGACCTGCCTAGCTGGAATACAAGACAGGTGTTGTCATATGTTGTGAGTTTTAACTGTAGTCAGTTAAGTTAAAATACTCTTTGCGTCATTGACGTTTCCAATATGTACACCCCTAGTGTTGAATTACTGTTTTACATGTCATTCTGTCCTCAAAAAGTAATGTTTAAAGTTTGAGGTAAAAGAATGAACGTCATTGCGCTATCTCTCTCAGCGGAACAGATAGCCGCCTGCCGGGAGCGTCACACACAGAACAAACAACGTAGCTGAGGCGACGATCTCCATGGATCTCCCTAAAAATTGCACTGGTAAACATAATGACGCTGTCGTGAAAAGAACCCACGACCTTCAGATCGCGAGGCAAACAGCTTGAACTCGTGGCCACGGAGACCTCCTTGATCTCAGTAAAAGTTCGATTAACCATCACTAACTGCTTTCCGTCTCGTCATAGTCTAAAAAAATTTATGGAACAGTCTCTTTCCTGAACCTATCGACACAACTGAAGAAACTGTTAGGGAAATTGAGTAACTGTGCCAGAGTTTAGGATTAAACACTGAAGACATTACGTCAGGCAGGAAGAAGTAACCTACTGGTTGGAGTGTGACAAAATGGATGGAGGCTTTGAAATTATGAATGCTGACGAAACTATTGAGAAGCGGCTGGCCGAACGGGTTGGACGCAGTGCTCTCAAGCGGGAGACCCAAGTTCGAATCTGCGGTAAGACTGGGGATTTTTTTCTGTCAGGGGTCAAATAAAATCCTCACCTGCACAGTCGTGGCGACAGCACTAGCCATAAGGCCGTAAATCCTCAAACCCTGCCTACACCGCAAAATTGGTAAATTAAAGGCAGTAATTGTCATTTGGATGAAATTATTTCTAAGATTATGTTTTAGTATTTTTAGAAGGCAGTAACAACTCACATTGTCTTGCATGTTAATTGTAAACTGGCAGTCACTGACAAGTTTCGTAACAAGACTTCTGCGCCCTTGAAGTACCGCCTTCAACAGCGGTGTCCGCCCACATAGATCTCTACCAGCTGCGTATTTCTTGCATGTTAGTAGCTTGCCCACTTCTTCATAACAGCCCTCATCTACAGCTCGAAATACTCGTTTTACGAAACTCTGGAAGCAAAAACAATACAAAAAAAATCATCGAGCCATAGAACTAAATGATAATGAAAACATATTACAGAGAGTCATTGCTACATTTGCATTTCTGAAACAGTCTTAACAAGTGGCGGCCCTGCTGAGAAGCGAGACGGACTTAACATTTTAATATTTCCAACGTAGCATAATAATTATCGGTTTGTGGGCAATGTCCTCTAAGGGATATGCAAGTATTGAAATAATGATTATCATGATAAATGTTACCACAGGGCTCTGTAGAGGGGAAGAGGCATATTGAGAAATACCTGGATGCAGAATGTGGCTGATTGGACACTCATCAAACCTGTAAACATCAAGTACAATTCATATGACCGACAGAGTGAGTGAGTGAGAGAGAGAGAGTGAGAGAGAGGTAGAGAGAGAAAGAAAGAAAGAAAGAAAGAAAGAAAGAAAGAAAGAAAGAAAGAAGGAAAGAAAGAAAGAAAGAAAGAAAGAAAGAAAGAAAGAAAGAAAGAAAGAAAGAAAGAAAGAAAGAAAGAAAGAAAGAAAGAAAGAAAGAAAGAAAGAGAGAGAGAGAGAGAGAGATAGAGAGAGAGATGGAACTGATCAGACAACCAACATCAACTTCTGACATGCTCATCGTGAATACAAAGAAAACATGAATGCAGAACTACACAAATATTAAGTTGTATCAATAAAAAAAAAAAAAACGTTGTGATTTTTGTTGTTGGTGGATGAATAGCTACTGGGGTTTATAAGCGGCTGGTTGTGCGTTGAGTTAAACGACGTTTAAGAATCGATATCACAACACTCCGGACATTTCCAAAAGTGCTTCATCTCCATGTTCAGCAGCAAGCACAGAATTTCAATTCCAATGGTACCAGCAGCACTCTGACTATGCCTGTCTTGCCTTTTCCCTAAGTGGCGAGTGTCAGGACGGTACCGTGGTCACTTCCTGCTGCACTATTTACCTTCAGACCATGATGTTCTTTTTATGTAGCCTCAGTGGCTGGTTTGTCAGTACTACTAATTTTTAAACGATCAAATGTTTGTGAGTTCTGAAATACGTTTGCATCTAAAACAAAAGGGCCGATTGTTATTTGTCCCCCGACCCCTACCTCACGCCATATCTTAATGATTTCAGACCCATTAAAATAATTTAGCGGACTCTGTATTCCGCATCAGGGAAAGTGGGAAATGGGAGGGGGGGGGGGAAACTTACATATATTGAAGCAGGTCCGTTTTAGAGGCTGATCGCACGGTAACAAACATTCCCCTGACAGAGAATTATCTCAGTATTATGCTTTCAAGTTCTCTCTCTCTCTCTCTCTCTCTCTCTCTCTCTCTTCTCTTCACAGTCTGTTACTAAAATACCTTGAATGTCATTAAATTATTATACGGTACACAGCACATATAATTAAATCAGGCCTAACCTGGTTACCTCTATAAATTTTAAGTATTATCAAAAGACCCAAGTTCAGAGCATAACCGTTGCTAATAATTGTGTGACATTACCTGTATAGCACTCCTAAGTTGAACAAGCTCATACACCTGCTTGCTGGATGCATTCTTGGCGATTTTGATGGCAGGCCTCCCTACACGATCTGTAATATCGTCTATATGATCATAATTTCCCAACACGAGTTCTTCTATTTGCGAGAAGTTATTAACTTTTATCAACTTGATTACATGGCCATCAATGGCCTGAATATATTTTTTGCGCCCTAATGTTTGTGCAAAATCTCTAGCGGTCCTACCCAGTTTGTCCCTAGCACTAATACTGACACCTTGCCGAAGTAAAAAGTCTACAGTATCACATGATTCCTCGCTGGATACTGATTGAAACAGAAGGGTTTGACCTAAATAGTTCTTCACGGAGACGTCGGTATGTTGCAAGATTCGATGAATTATTCTCAGATCTTTGGGTCTGGATGGGCCACTGAAGAGCTGCAGACAAATATAATTAACGTATCATATATATATTTCAAAACCAAATCTAATGAGGGAAAACATCATTTAAAATACTAATTAATATTTTAACATGGGAATAAATTTAGCCCGTAAAGGGGCGGCTGGAACATAGTGTTGTGGCTTACAGCCAGCTTGTGATATCTGCACCTTTCTGATAGAAATAAATCCTTAATTAGTTAGTTGCCTTCTACAACATGCTTGTCACTGGGTAGTGGATCTACCCCCACACCCCCCCCCCCCCCAAAAAAAAAATAACTGAAACGAATAAGAATAAACTCAGACCACGTTATTCTCTGTGTGGTGAATTGCGATAATTAGCTAGTAATTCGACATTTCAGCCTTATTGTGTAGTGGATCTACACCTCCCCCCCCCACCCCCACTAAATAACTGAAACGCATAAGAATAAACTCAGACCACGTTATTCTCTGTGTGGTGAATTGCGATAATTAGCCAGTAATTAGAAATTTCAACTTATTTGGCATCAACTGTTTGAGTTGTGTTAGCACTTCTTCAGCCACTGGCTCTTGTAGGTTTTCTTCCCTCTTACGATTCGTATCGTGCTAGCACTGACCAGCAATGCAGACAGTCGATACTCCTCTGGTATGATTAAAAAGAAGAATCGATCAAAAATGTAAATTACTGCACTCGGAACATTCCCATACGTGCTCCGCCCCTTCTCAGTAGCCAGCAAAGAGTCACCATAGTAAAAGTACTATTCTCTCAGATAATAGAGGCTATGTATGTCCTGCTTCAATGTTTACTTGATCCCAGAAAGCCTTCACTGCGGCTCCCCCCCCCCCCCCCACCCATCTTTCCCTTCGCCCAGAAGAGTAATGTAGGGACTTACTATTGCTGGTTCAGAGATGTGGTGAAATAAATTCGCAAGTATTGATGGGCACTCATAAAAGTAAAAGAAATAAAGTATAAATCATACACACAATTCGAAATATACGAAGTGGAAGAGCAGAGCAGCATTAGAATTTGCTGTCTCTAAATGACTTAAGCGGCCCACTGAAGGAACACACGAAAATCGATTTAGTACTGACTAGATTTTGTCTCAATCTCTCAATTTTCGTCTGTCACACAACCTCTACTTTTTTTTTTTTTTTACCTCTGAGTATTATTCAGTACGTGTAAATGTATTCCTCGTGTTTTTTTTTTTTTTTTAAATATGACCCTTGTTATTTTTATACATTATTATTTTTTATGTATTCTATGTAAAGCGTACCGAGATATGAGGAGATGCATGAACGCCTGCGCAAGCTGGCAAGGAACTTGATGATGTAAGACGTGAAGTATTCAGCTCTGAATCCCCACATCTTTCACCGGTGTACACAGGCTGCTGTAGCTGTTACTGTTCCCAGCCCACATTATCTTAAATCCTTCTCGGGCCGTTCTTGGGCGTTTAAGTTATCCCGGACTCACAGACAATCAACTAAAGCTTCATGACGGATGAAAGAAAGAGTCGTCGCCATCACTCGTGATGGTTGAATAACAAACATGAAGCCGTTACGAGTGCCTCCATTCTAACTTCTTTGTTTTCTGGGGGTTGAACGATGTTTCTGGGCTGTGCCTTGTTGGTCTGCCCATCCTTTTTGAGATTTTGTAATCTTAAGGTGCCAAACTTTAACGTAGCAGCCCGGAGGGGATACAAAGGAGCCGAACGGAACTTTGGTCTAGGTAGCTAGCTTCCTTCCCCCCGCATTCACGTGACAGTATCTACTATTATATGAGCTTTTTCAGAACATTATTTCTAGCATTGCTGGATATTTTCATCTTCGTTGCTGCGGTGGTTTTTAGGCGCCGATTTTCCCTGCTTAAGTGTGATCACTAGGCACGACCATATGGTCCATAAGAAATGCTCCAGTTCAACAATGACTGAAGCCTGTCAATTCTGCGATGTTAGGTAATTTTCTTTTTTACGCTTGTCTGAAAAAGAGAAAAGGAGAAAGAGACAAAGAAAGAATGTGGGGCAGTAAAAGAGATATAGAAGGTGGGGGGGGGGAAGGAGGGAAAGAGGACAAAGAGACAGAACGAAAGAACGTAAGAAAGCGAAAGAGAGAGAGAGAGAGAGAGAGAGAGAGAGAGAGAGAGAGAGAGTCAAAATTTCAATTTATGAGAAACGCCGTCATACTTGCGTCATTGCAACCTCAAAAGGTCAGTATTTAAATTTACATATAGTTAATAGCTTACTTGGAAGACAGCTGGCAAAGGGGTTGCGTTTTCAGCACATGGACAAAGCACGCACGGATTCACTTGAAGATCCATCAGGGCATCTACGGCACTGTAACAGTTGGTGGCCCAGGTGGCCTCTAGCAAACACTGAGGAACTTCTGGATAGTCGGGGTAACGAAACTGATATGAGTGGTCGGTTATATTCACGTCGTAGTTGATCAACAGTCCTGGGACAGATCATAAGCAATGTCAGCAAACTCTCTCTCTCACTCTCTCTCTCACACACACTATATATCTCTCTCACTCTCTCTCTCTCTCTCACACACACACACACTCTCTCTCTCTCACATATACATTTTGATGAAGTTACCTTACTGTTTATTATATTATCTTTGTCGCTACCTCACTATTTATTACTTTGCTAATTATTAACAGATTATTAATAGCATATTCATACCAACATTAAGCTACCAGTGCCAAACATGGACACTATCTAAAGCCCATATACGCAAAATTACCACCTGCGAGATGAGGTGCCTGAGAAAAGCAGCCAACCTAACCATACGAGATCGAGTGAATAATGAAACTATCAGGCAAATTGTGGGAACGACACCTTGTACTAGATTCATCGAGAAACAGCAGATCAAGTGGTTTGGCCATCTCGTTAGAATGCAGCAAGATCAAATACCATCACAAGCACTACATCTCAGAAGATCAACTACAAGAGCAAGAGGACAGCCACGGAAAACATGGATCGACAACATTAAAGACACTGTACGCCTTCACGGCATGACAATAGCCAGTGGCAGCCAACGTGCACTGGATCGCAAATTATTCCTCCTCATGTCGCTTAACGGCAGAAGTGGTTTATGATGATGATGAATTTTTTTTATATTACTCGGCGTTTGCTTTTTAAAAATGTTTTAAAATATTACTATGTGCTCAAAATATTTTTTTTTTACTCAAGCCTTGTTCAGTAACTCTCCATGTACTCCTAGTTTGTTAATGGCTTCTTTACTTAATATGTCTTCAAGTAATACCTGGCTTATTTTTGTGTCAACGACAAACATTATTTCTTCTAAAGGATTGTTTCCGCATCACATAACCACGTCATGTTACAACGTAACAACCGTTTATATTTAAAACCATGTTCTCATGTTGCGAGTTTATCAAATGAGACGGTCGCACAGTTTATTGTCAGACATATTTCTCTGTACGGTAGTCAAAGAAATACAGTGCAACTTTAGTCATAGAACATAATTCATATTTAACAGTTGTTTGTAAACCGAAACAATTTTCCCCATAAGAATGATTGTAAAAGGATTTATTAGTTTCTTACTCCTGACTTGCTTAAATATTAGAACTTATTTAAAAATACTTTGTGTTTAAAACTGTATTCTTCTTCTTCTTCGCGGTCACCAGCTGTAAACTCTGACAGAAAGTTCTGGTTGTTCATCCACTTCTAGACTGCAGTCCTGTTTTAAAACCTGAGTGTTGCGTGTGCATCCGTTTTACAGATCTGACTCATTTGTGTGCAGACTACTGGTTCCTTGCCTCTCGGGCAGATGCACTCCGACTTCGAAGGAAGCTCCCAATTAGTCGACTCTTACGACATGCTTTTGGGTAGGCAGTGGGTCTATTCTTGTTTTCCCTATAATAGGGCCCCGGAACCCACACAGGGAAAAACTGTATTGAATAACAAATAAAATATGTCTTATTACTATAACAATGAATATAACATGTAGATGAATTAGCGACGAATTTCTAATTACTTCTTTTTACCTGTAGGAAGATAAACTGATGTAAGTAAAAGTTTATGAGATATGTAAGTTAAGAGACCTTTATTTACTGTAAAATGAAGCCTATGCATTAAAAACACCAAGAAACTGTAATGTTTTGTTCTCGTCAGTTTTCTGTCCCTCAACACTACGCCACTCTGTTGAAAACGGACCAGACCTCTTCCTTACTAAATGTTGCCAAATGAAAGACAGTTCTTTTTGTCTGTTTTTTCAAAATCTTTCTAAAGTACGACATGGCACTCTCATTACAAAACCCTAATCAGGGCGGTATCTTAGTATAAGATATTATATATATATATATATATATATATATATATATATATATATATAATTGTACAAATCTTTGCAAAAGTAAAGTAAAGGATCCTTTATCCACACCTTCAGACGTACTGAGTATATTAGGGTAGACCTGTACTTTTTATAGACCAAACGGCGCTTAGTGAGCGATGTGGTCAGCATCACGCCGGCAGCCTTTACTTCTCAGGACTGTACCTGGTACACACTCAAGGCTGGGTCGACCTGGGAGCCAAGGTCATAAATTGTTTCCCCAACGTTTTGTCAAGGATGTTTACACTATTAAGATTATGTCGTTTTTTTTTTTTCCTTTCTTGAATTCTCTGTGCCAGAAGTGACTTTAAAACACCTTGGAAATATTGTTCTGGTCTATAATTTTTAAAGTTTTAAAAGATCTTCTTTTCCATGAGCTGGATCAGCCAAGTCCCTTTAATCTTCTTCTTCTTCTTGTTCTTGTTATTCTTCTCTTCCACCTTTTACCTCATCGAAGTGTCAGGGGGAGATGTAATGTTTGTTGATGAGCTCTGTCAAGAGCACTATTAAGACTGATGTTCAGTCTCTTTAATCACATCTTGCAAAGCACGCTTTGCTCTCTCTCTCTCTCTCTCTCTCTCTTTCTCTCTCTCTCTCTCTCTCTCTCTCTCTCTATATATATATATATATATATATATATATATATATATATATATATATCTCTGTGCATAACCGGCTGTTCATAAACTGCTGTTCTTGTTGGGAAACGGATACCGTTCTCTTTAAAAACATTTTTTTTTTTAAAATCCCGTAGTTCCAAAAGGGAGTCGTTCGAGAACCGAGGTTTCACTGTACAGTGAAACAATGGACTATGTGATTTTGCATTCGATTTAAGATGATACACTTTCGCAGAGGAAATTAAGAGATACCACATTTAACCCTTAGACTATATATATATATATATATATATATATATATATATATATATATATATATATATATATATATATTTTTTTTTTTTGGTCATCATTTTTTTTCACCATTTTCACTTTAAACTGGACACTTTTCAAACAAATCTGGACGCTTTTCAAACCATCTAGGACGTTCTTGGTCAAGAAGTATTAATTGTTAAAAACAAATTGTGTCCAGTTTGCTTTGAAAAGCATCCTGAGTGGTTTGAAAATCGTCCAGTTTGATTTGAAAAAATAAAAACCTCCTATGTGCTTTGAAAATCGTCCAGTTTGATTTAAAAAACGACCAGATGGTTTGAAAAGTGTACAATTTAAAGTGAAACAGCCGCGCGCTCGCGCACACACACATAAATATATATATAGTTTAAAGACTCTTTTCATAAGTGGAACATCGGACAATTGGTGCGAGACCTATATTTTTTAAAATAAACATATCAGTACGCGATAGGTGATGTGGTCAATATGATGCCGACGGGTTAATCATTTTAGGCTGGGCCCATCTGGAAGCCAAAGTTAATTTTGAAAGGAAAACCAAATCAGCCTCTTGATTTGAAGCCAAGACCTTTGGGCCGACAGGCGAGCGTCTAACTGCTACATGGCCGCTGTTTCATTATTATAATGGCTGTATGCTAATTGGCGAGTGTACACAGTTATGATTATCACAAGAATGTTCAGTGTAATTATGCTATATACTTAATGTCTTACAAACGTGACAGGTAAAAGTGTTAAAGTTAACGAGGTTGACAGTATAAGTTAATTTATTTGAATCCCACACAACCTTCTTGAATCCACTTCCGGACTAGATCTCCCTGTCCTCCGAGAAGAGCGATGGCCAGATTTACCGAGCTTTCATACGTCTCCGCCAGCTGGAATAAAGGAGTTAAAATATCATCATACAGTTTTAATGCGGTGAGTTATCAGTTGGGTTTTGGTCACGGCACTACCGAAGCATCTATAGGTACTCAGAATAGCCCTCCCCGCAACATATACACCAGGTTGGCTAACAGTCCTGTGCTGGCTGAGTTGTTGAGAAGTCATTTCATAGCCTGGTGCCACTCGTGCCTAGCTGTGCCGATCTTTACTCCCCATTCTTATATTCTTAGTAGCGATGTGGACGAAAAGCCCTCAAAATATTCACATCATTATCTTTCTCTCTTTCTCTCTCTTCCCCTCTCTTTCCTCTATAACTCTCTCTCTCTATCTCTCAAAATCCATAGCAGGCCAGACAATATATCAGCTCTTTTATTGTCAACAACACATGCACGACCCGGAACAACGGTGGATAATAAAACTACGTAGCAGAGAAGTAACCAGTGTCGTAAGTTTATGAGCCTGCCAGAGTATTTACACTAGCCGCGGCAAAATAATACACCACACAACCAGCCAGGAAGCTTATATGAAATGTTGTTAACGGTAAAGGTGGAAGGTATGAAATGGGTCACAGTCGTCACTCGGCTGACAATCTAACTTCTCGTACAGCATTTAGCATATCAGCAAAGTATACGGCCCGTCCACCATCCACAGTAGCCTAACTTGCAAGCATAAAATCTTGCTTATTTTGTGTACACCTGCATACACTGACGCGAATATACAACTAATCTTTCTCAGCTGTGACCGCTTCAGAGACACCAACCACTGTCTTTGGACCCTGCCCGTCTCCATCTTCCTAAGCATACTCATTGAGTCACTGAGAAAGCATTCACGGGTAAAGATCTGTGTCTCCAGCCTAGTTATTGCTTTAGTCACTGCCATTACCTCCTTAGACTACCCGTGGTCAAGGCGTCAGCACCAGAATGCTGCTTCACAACTCAAACCTGAGCAGTAAAAGCCTACGAGCTTTTCACGTGTCCGACGACAGACTCATCTGTGTAAACTACAGCACTACTCTCTAGAGCAGTGGCTCTCAACCGTCCTAATGTGGGGACCCTTTAATACAGTTGTTCCTGTTGTGGCGACCCTTTAATACAGTTGCTCCTGTTGTGGCGACCCTTTAATACAGTTGCTCATGTTGTGGCGACCCTTTAATACAGTTGCTCCTGTTGTGGGTACCCTTTAATACAGTTGCTCATGTTGTGGCGACCCTTTAATTCAGTTACTCCTGTTGTGGCGACCCTTTAATACAGTTGCTCCTGTTGTGGCGAACCTTTAATACAGTTGCTCCTGTTGTGGCGACCCTTTAATACATTTGCTCATGTTGTGGCGACCTCCAACCAGAGAGTTATTTTCGTTGCTACTTCATATCTTAAGTGATTATGTGTCTTCCGATGGTCATAAGCAACACTTGCGAAAGGGTCGGTCGACTCACAAAAAGATCGCGACCACAGTTTGAGAACCTCTGCTCTAGAGATGTGGTCTCCAACCTTTTTCACGTGAGACAAACACCCCCCCCCCCCCACCCCCACTGCCTTGTTCCAGTATATGACAATTGCCACCCCTCCCTCCCCCCTTCTTTCCAATCAATAACAAATCGGAACTTTTAAAAGAGGAGTAATGTTTTTTTTTAAATCTATAATTTAATGCAAGTGTTATCATATTAATTAAAATTTTAACAGTAGTTGAACAAAAAGTTTTAAAAAAAAAACGTCCTTGGATTTTATATATGTTTTTTTTTTTTTTTTTAAATAAAGAATATTTTTTTGATAATTAAATTGAAAACAACTCGTATGATGGACAGTAAACTCATTTTCAAAGTTGCTTGATTCCTTTCTTGGTACTAGCTTATGTGACCCCCCCCCCCCTTTCTCTCTTTTTTTTTCCATGTTGGAGACTACTACTCTGGAGAATTCTGGAAAATCAAGACCTGAACTTCTGTGTGCTTTACAGACGCGCTGCAATATCTGCACCTTTCGTCCAAACATCCACACAGTCTGCTCAAACCCATGTCGCCTTTTATGACATGCTTGTTAGCGGCAGTTGGTCTACCCCTTCCCCCTCCAAAATTGCAATGGAACCCGTGCGGGGATGAAACTAGATTAATGTCTTGCCAATATGAAAAAAAAAAAAAAAGATGGGAGAAAGACAAGGGCTGTGAGGAGTAATCTGACCTTGAGAAGTGACATCATTTTCATGTCGTACTGCAGACGTGCTTTCATGTTAATCAGCTGCCCATTCTTCACCGTGGTCAGGCGACACCAGGATTTCAACAGCTTCTCTATCAGCTTTCTGTCAGGTTTGTCTTCTTGAAGAGCACACCAAAGACCTGCGGATGACATGAGTCGACACTCTCATTATAACTCATTCGAGGAGCAGAAGCGTCTAAACCGAGAGGGTGGTGGCGTGAAGCCCCCCCCCCCCCTCCCTTCGTACCCAGCCAATTTTAGAAGCACTTTCACCCCCCTCCCCCCTAAAGTTTGTAAGGAAGCTAAGATTCTTAACTATGTCTAGAAGTGTTTGTTTATACTAGGGCTGTACTGAATAATGGTTTTCACTGTTTGGCCGAATACAAATTGTGCATTATTATCATCAGGTGCCTTGCCGACTGGCGTGGGAGATTACGCCTCTCCACAATCTGCGATTTCCTGCACCATGTAGTAGTTCGTGTGCTGACACACCTCCATGCCATGCAACAAGACTGTCAAGAATCTTTTCTTGTTGTCTTCCTCTATCCCTCCTTTCACAGATCTTTCCAGTGGTCACCACATGTTCCATTTTCCCTCTTCTCATAACATGGCCGAAAAATTATGACTCTCTCCTTCTGATGTCTGTGATTAGTTTTTTTTTCAGGCTCCCGTCTCTTTCAAAACCTCTTGGTTGCTTTTTTTTTTTGGGGGGGGGGGGGGGGGGGGGGGGGGGGGGGTGGGGGGGGTGGGGGCGTCCAAGGTATTTTAAGCATTGTTCTGTAAAACCACATCTCTGAGGCCTTAAGAAATGGTTTAGCCTGCCTATCGATTGTCCAGGACTCGCAGCCATATGTTAAAACTGGATGTATGTAGCAAGCAAGAATTCTTTTTCTAACCTTCAATGAAAAAGATATATTGCATAAGATGTTCTTCATTTTATAAAATGCAGTTTTTGGCTGTCCTATTCTGTTTCCTATTTCAGTAATGCATCTTCCATCTGATGTTATCCCTGTGCCCAAATACTTCATTTTCTGTACTTGTCCCAAAATAGCATAAATGACTTTTATTACAAATTCAGGAATAATTCTTTTCTTTGATACCACCATTTCTTCTGTCTTCCCACAATTCAAACTGAGGCCCATTCTTCCACTTTCGAATAGTGTATAAAATAGATAAAAAAAAAAAAATTCATAATGTCAAATGTACGCTGAAATTTTACTTCACAAAATGTAGTAAAGAATAAAAAACATTTTAAAACATTTTATGTTTTGCATCCTTTAGTCAGCCAGTCTGTGGTTACTAATAGCTAGGAATGAAAGTATTCTTTGTGTTATAACAAGTAACTAAACTTGCAAATTGTCACTGACAGCTTAGTTAATGCATGAAAGCGACATAGGCAATAGCAACAATCACAGTGAATGCAGAGACGGGTGTAAGGTAACCACTATTCGTATTTGGCCCGACCGCAAGTATTCGGCCGAATACCGAATAGTTATTAGGTCCACCATGACCTAGGTCGTCCTACCCCTCGAGATTGTATAGAATTGATAACTGGGCCGAAACAATTGTTGAAGAGGGGGACTCACTTACTGATGATTGGTAGTACTCCTTCTGTGTATGCTTCCGTTGTGATGTTCTTCTTATTATTGTCAGTGAAAGACAAGCATCTACAACTGCTAACTGTCGGACGACTAACCTGGCTTAAACTTGTTGTACCAATGTAACATCTCTTCATGACCAGGTGGTCTGTCTAGCTGGAGTATATCCTCGGCTGTCATCATCGCTGAGTTTTGGATGCTTGTGTCTGCGCCACATCTGAATAAAAATTAATTTGCACCTTTGAAATTTGCACGAAAATCTTGCTTGATAATGTTAAATGAATTGCAGATCCTGTTAGTGTCTTCTAATTAATTCAAAATGACATAATTATTTTTTAAATGCTTTTGGCAGTTTGCACATATTGTACTCAGTTTGCACATATTGTACTCTGCACATATTGTACTCAGTTTACACATATTGTACTCAGTTTGCACATATTGTACTCAGTTTACACATATTGTACTCAGTTTGCACATATTGTACTCAGTTTACACATATTGTACTCAGTTTACACATATTGTACTCTGCACATATTGTACTCAGTTTACACATATTGTACTCAATTTGCACATATTGTACTCAGTTTACACATATTGTACTCAGTTTACACATATTGTACTCAGTTTGCACATATTGTACTCAGTTTACACATATAAGTCGGCATCTGTGGCTTAGGCATTGCGAACACGCTTAGTATTTCCAAGTGCTGTGTTCGATATAAGCTGCTGGCGATTTGGTAGCAGACCGCTTTGCGTTGGTTTTGACCATCGTACCGAGAGCAAACTACTGAACGTAGAAGTGCATAAAGAAACAACAAACAGCCAAAAAAAAAAAAAATTATGGGGCTGGTTCTGCAACGTCCTGTAAAGGATTCGCAACTCACTTACAAATGGAATCAATGTGCATTCTAAATATGAACATGTCCTAAAAGAAGAGTTATAAGCCATTCTTATTATTGCGAAATTTCTGTAACTACTTTTTTTTTAAAGCTGCTTTGGCATTGATTGACTGGATTTAACTAGTCTGCATATAAAGGAGATATAGTGAAATTTTCCATTCTCAATGTCCAGAAATTTCTATGGAGATGATACTTACACAGAATAACTGTGTGCAATGAAAATAATCTTTAACTAAAAAGCAGTACCTGATAAGAGCTACCAGAAGCCTATAGGCTCCTCGCTGACGAACAACGTGGTGTAGTGCTGTGTCTCCGTTATGATCCTGTGCGTCAACTTCCACATTAGCACAGGCTAGCATGTACACAACAGTCAACATCTCTGGATCGATGAACTTATGGCAGTGTATGGCTATGTGATGTAGAATGTTGCCACCTGTCTGTGGGTCGCGGAGGTTTGGGTTCTTTCCAGATTTGATATATTTTCTCGATACCTATAACAGAAGTTTATGCATCGATGTTAATCTCAACAGACTGTCAGAATCGACGTCGAACTTGGGTAAACTGCTAAAATACGCGTAGGTATGCTGGTTGTTTGTGATACATTGGATACACTGAAATTAACTGTCCCCGTGTGGGTTATGGAGCCCCACTGAGAATGGGGTGGGGAGGGGGGAATAGATCAACTGCTCCCTAACAAACAAATCGTAAAAGGTAACTAATTTGAAGTTTGTTTAAAAGGGATATGCTAGGTCGAAAGGTGACAATTAAAGAAAATGCATTTTAAATTATTTGTCCATAGACTGTTTCGCAATAAATAATTTTAAAAAAAGTTATAGATTATAGGGAACAAGTATAAAAATCGAACGTAAAAGGCGACCTAGACAAACCAACAAACATTTTCAAATATAATAAAAACTTATAAAAAGAAAAGAAAATTCAACTAGAGTCTTTGAACTTAAATAAGACGGGAAGATTCTTAGAGTGTCATAAGCCAAAAGTTAATGTAACAGTTAAGGACCCTTTTCACGTCAGCTGCGCATCAGACACATAATGCTGGACTCATATTTTTATCGACCAGTCGGCATTCAATGAGTGATTTAGTCAAAATCAGGTCGGCCGTCTTTACTTCTCAGGACTTTATCTCACGTTCAAAAGTCAATAGACAAAGTAAAGAACTCGAAAGATAATATAGATTTAAAGCTAAAGAACCCAATTTCACTCACAGCAACAGTTTTTCTCTCTTACCCACACAAAGAAAAAATATTCATAATGTTAGACAATCACCAAGTACTTCAGACAGATACACCTACGTTCCTTAGAGATATCCACGACACCAGACATACACATAAGCTAAACTTAGACTAAAAAAAATCCACGGATAAATAATACACAGAATCGCTGTAAAAAATGG